>VZTD01003312.1:675501-824084 GCA_013397725.1 Rhagologus leucostigma | reverse complement strand
CCCGCGGCGGCGGCCGGCGGGGCCGCCGCCGCCCCCCCTGCCCGCCCCTTCCCGGCGCAGGCGCGGCCGGCCCGGGAAGGGGGAGCCCGGCGTGTTTCCCGGCAGCGGCGGGTTCAGGGGACGTCCCCGCCGGGGTGTGCTCGGCCCGGGCAGTGCCGGGGGCACAAGTAAGTGATGGGTGCACGAGTAGGCGATGGCGCTCGCCAGAGCACGGCGGCCCCAGGGCACGGCGGCCCCCGGCCCCTCAGCGCGGCCGCCCGCGAGGGGAGCGCGCGCTGCCTCAGCGCGGCGGCGGCGCCCGCCCCCGCCCCTGCCCTTGTCCCTGCCCCTGCCCCTTCTCCGCCGTGACGCCCGGAGGAATCCGTCCTCCTCCGTTGGGGCTCGGATCCTGCTACTAAAAGGAGGTCTCGCGTTCGTGTTGTTGTTTAATCACCAGCGCCGCCTCCTTCCCCAGGGAGCCCCTCGCCGCCGCAGCCGCGGGCCCCTTGCGGCGCAGCCCGGCTGTGCGTGGGCTGAGCGGTCACATCGCTCCAAATCAGTTCTGAGCCTGCTTTTCCTATAGCTGGTGAGATTTATATTCTTCTGCCTGTCCCAAGTTGTCTCCTCCTGACGTTTCTCTACAGCACGGCCATATGTAACTTCTACATTCAGTGGGAGTGGGGCTGCCCTTCACAGCCCCCAGGCGGCCCGGCGGTGCCCAGTGCCAGGGGGGCATTTGAGGCTGCCCAGGGCTGGGGTGGGCACACGGATCCTCCCAGTGCCTCCTGTGGTGTCGGATCACTCTTATCCCAGCCGCCTTCCCGTGTGGTTCAACTACAGCTTCCCGGTGAGGGGAAGAGGAGGGACAGAAACTGATTTCTTCGTGGTGCCCGGTGACAGGACCCGAGGGAATGGTCTGAACTTGTATCAGGGGAGTTTGAGGTTGAATGTTAGAAAAAGTTTTCCCTCAGAGGGTGGTTGGGCGCTGGAACAGGCTCCCCTGGAAGGGTCACAGAACCAAACCTGCCAGAGCTCAAAGGAGCATGTGGACAATGCTCTCGGGCACATGGTGTGACTCTTGGGGTTCTGTGCAGCTCCAGGAGTTGGACTCGATCATCCTTGAGGATCCTTTCCCAACTGAGCTTATTCTGTGATGCTCTGAAAGGGCAGCTCTGAGGTGACCTGACCTGGGCAGGTGGGACGTGCACGTCACTCACACACTTGCCTAATCCTCCATATCCCCGGGAGATTTCCATAAATGTAGTCTCCAGTCTCGTCTCCCTGGCACAGGTGCTGCTGGCACTGGTGTCCTGCTTCCACCGCTGCCTCGCTCGACCTCGTGCAGCTCCACTTCCTGGCACCTTCGCAGCCCTGTCTCCTTGTCGTGCCCCTGTGATCCCAAACGGCTCCTGGGCTGGCACAGAGCGCACCCCAGGAACCTGCTGGAATTTACTCGTGCTTGGCTCCAGACCTTCCAACGCGGCCGTGTTCCTGCTGGTGCCAGGCTCTGCACCGGTGAGGAACTGGTGACTTGGCAGATTCCTTCTCTGCTGAGGTGCCTGGGGTTTGTTAGGAAGTTTAATAAACTTAGCGCCAGGGCTCTTCTCTGGAGAACACTTACGAAACAAATTCCAGGGAAGTAGAGGAGAGGGCTCGGTCGTCTCTGAGGTTTTTAGAAAGTAATAAGCAGACACGTTGGGAAGGTGGTCTTGTTTTTCATCCTCGTGTATTTTCTTATCCTGGAAGACCATTTGCTTAAGTAGTTGAGATTAAGTTTTTTCTAAATGTACTTAAATATAGTACAAAAACAATGAAGTTTTAAAGGCTGTGTAATGTTAATGGTCCCTTTCCTTCGGGAATGTGTGTGAGCATATGGGAAAAAAAAGAGGCATTTCTTTTTTCCTGGGAAGGGTGTCTGGGATGGGAGGATAAATGCAGAGAGAATTGGTCGCTTTTAGGGACAGCTGTTCCCAGCTATAAGAATCATGGCAGAAATAAGTTTATAGTGTCAAGAGAGACTAAATAAACTAGTTCTATGCTAGGAAGTTTTTATGTGTATTATTAGCCACTTCTGTTACTCCATTCTATGTTTCTCAGTTAAATTATCATTTTAAAATGTTGGTTCTTTTGAATAAATAAATAACTGGTTTTATGCAGAATTAGTGTTTCTTTTAACCTAAGCTAATATGCAACCCCACTTCCTCTTAAGTAGTTGTGACAGGAACTTCAGGGCGAGTGTTTTTGGAATTGCAGCCCAAATAAATGTTTAATTTTAAACTGACAGATTACTTGGGGCTGTCATTCTTCTCAGGCTTTTACTATGCAAGAGTGAACAAATCCTGTGTAATAAACCATGGATTCGGCTTATGGACACATGTTTGCTTCTGGGCTGAGCATCTTGAAAGAAGTGGTTTGCAGCATGTCTTTAAAAATTTATTTCTCTGTTGCATCTACTGCTGGCCTAAGTGCTCCAGTATCTGCCAGGAGTAATTATAGGCAGTTGGTTCAGATGTTGCTTCAGTGTGTAAGCCTTGATGGGAAATGCAGTGGATTTCAGCCAGAATGCTAATTTTGATGTTTTATCATTTCATAAAACTGTGAACTCAGAACAAATTATTTTTATACTGATCTGCTGATACGTAATCACAGGGCTAGTGCCAGATTCAACCGTGATGTAGCACCGGAATCTAAAGATGGGATTAAAGTTAGAATATCAGCATTACCCTAGGCTGGCTAATTTGGTATCCACAGTGGCATAATGGCTGTATTTACCCATGTACCCTGCACGGAAGCTCCTGGTGCCAAGGCTGGTTTGCTGCAGGAATGCAGTGTAAAGCTGTTGTGTGAACAGTAATTGTGCCTTTTGAGTTGCATTCTCCTCCAAATTACATTTTATAACTTCAACAGATATTTTGCGAATTCACGTTATCGTGCTGGGCTGTGTTTACCGTATGCTGCTTTTTTCTGGCGAGTGTTTTGTTGGTTGGTTGGGGTTTTTTATTTGTTTCTCCATTTTCATCATAGCATAGAATGAAAAAAATAAAAAAGTCACAGTACATGAATCAGTTTTACAGGCAAAGAGCAGAGATTATTCTTTCTGTCCATCATGGATAGGTTAAAGTGATAGAGACACAGGGACATGAGAGATCTTCCTTAGCGTTAGATTGATAAGCGGGTGGATCCGAACACTTGAGTCCATCAGTCATTTTGGAGCCTGTTACCTCTTTTCAACTAGTCATGAAGCTGCTACAGCCAGAATTTATGTAATAATTAGATGGCATTTTTTCCCCCCCAGTCAATGTAAACAAGATAGTGTCTTCTTTCAGGGCTTCAGGCATTCTGCAGTGTCATTTGGGACACGTCTGCCTGCCAGGTCATTAGCACAGCCTTTGGGGATGTGTGCAGCTGCAGCGTCAGAGCAGGGAATGGATCTCAGGAGCGGGGTGTGCACGGGTTATATCCACTGCTGTTGCCAGGCTGAGGAGAAGAAAGGGTGCTGCTGCTATATACCCCCCTTATTCCTTAGGTTTTCCTGCCTGGGAATTGTGTCCTGGCGTTAACTGATCAACATTTCCTCTGCTTGACAAACTGGAGGTTATGGCAAGTGTTCAAAATCCTGCCGCTGCGTGAGTGCACCTGTGATGTTCCCAAGCATCAGGGGTTTAATCCTGAACTCCTGATGATGGCTGGGAGGTTGCCACTAATGGATACAGGATCAGACCCTGCTTTTGCAGTGATGGCCCAGTCCCGGCGGGGCCCAGAGAGCTCCGGAGGGAATTGGAGCTGTTGGTTTTCCCCAGTAGGCTGTGCCTTCTCATCTGATGTTGTGTGTTCTCGTAGCCCTTTTCTCAGCCTTCCTTTTTCCTGAGAGCTCCTCTCCACAGCTGTTTCCTGCTGTTCCCGGGGTTAGGTGAGCTGTGGAGCAGGGAGAGCTGCACTTGTTTCCTGTGCGTGGCAGAGTAACAGGCAGGAGCGCTCGGGGCAGCCGGCTGTGCTCATCATGGGCTTCGTGCTGCTGCCACGCAGAGCCCGTCGGGGCGTGCGGCAACCTCAGTGGGGCCAGGGAAAACCAGGGTGAGCAGTAGCCCCAAGCCTTCTCCAAGATGTAGTTGAAAGGAGCTCCTGGATCCCTCTGTTGTGAGGCCAGTGTTTTGGGACCTTCCTGAAGGTGGAGATCCCTGGCCACCTGTGTGCTCCAAAGCAGCACCTCTCAGGTGACACCAACACGTTGTTTTCCCACTGTAGCATCTCCGAGCAGTATCTCCACTTGCCCAAAGCAGCCTTGCTATCATTCATTGCTGTGTATTAGTACGAACTTCTGCATTGTGTTACGGCACCTGTGTTACTGCCACGTCCATGAGCAGTCAGAGAGCAGGAAAATGCTTTTTGACTTACCTGATCGTGTAGAGACTTCAGCTCAACACCCATGGTGTGTGGATAACTGCAGTGAGGCCTTTGGGGGTGATTCAGAATGCGATGGAATCGTGACTGCATGGAGAAAGTAAATACAGAGCAATTGCTTAATGTCTCCTCTAGCTCAGGAGCTCAGACACATCAAACAAAACTAGCAGGTGGCACGCTCAGAACAAACCAAAGGGCTTTTTCTTGCATTGTTTACACAGAACTTTATAACTCGTTACCACAGTAGTTTGCAGGGAGGAAAGTTTCCCTAGATTCAGAAAGAGCACAAACAGATTTGGAGAGGAAAAAGCCTTCAAGGTCTGCTAATCCTAAAGATAAAATTTCTGGCTCAGGAAGTGCCTCTACTATAGATAGCAGGAGGAAAGGTGTCCTGGGGAAGTACTGCTGGATGAAAAGGGCAGGCATATGCTTTTCTTACGGCTTCTGCTGTTTGTGGAGGATCCTGGGCTAATTGGACCTTTGGTCTGACCCAGCACAGCCATACTGTGCTCTTTAATCAGGGGCCAGAATGCCATGGCTCCTATTTGATCATCAGTACCACAGGCTGTGTCTGCCTGTGTGAGCTGAAGATAGGAACTGGAAGGAGAGCTGGTAATTCTTCTGTTTAGTACAAATCTCTTCTTGAGCAGAATATAGAGAAAACCAACTCTGTTGTACATTTAAGACCTTGGTATTTACTGACACTGGTCATGCTGACATCCTTCTGCTGTTCCTGAGTGAGATATCTATGTAGGCAGTAGAAGCTGAAAAGAAATAAATTTTGGATCTAATTTCTTAGAATAATTTAGTCATTTTCACTTCTCCACTTATTGGTTACACCAGGATAAACCCGAATATGCCTTGCTTTATGTCAGAGCAGGTGGAAGTAGTTTGGGCTGAAAGTATTTAAAATCCAAAAGATAGAATTAGAGGGCAGAGGGCAGCAATGAAGTAATGACTTTGTCTTGGACACTGAAAGCAAGGGGAAGAAAAAAAGATCTGGAGAGACATTACAGCAAATTAGTACATAGTGAATTATTTATAGAGAGAAAAGGAGATACTAGAAAATAATAGAATATTTTCAGTCATGCCTATGCTGGGATTTTTTGACACAATATTTAAATGATAGGGGGACAATTAGGAAGGTTTAGATGGAACAATCTAGATATTATGGGACTGGAGTCAGGGTCAGATCCTACTACTGAAATCTTCCACTATTTGAAGCCGTTTTTCCTTAAAGGTTGTAAGGAACCTTCACAGAATGTACTGGAGAGTTGATGAAAAAATCTAGAGGTTTTTGATTTTCAGTGAAGAAGCATATTTTCCCCAGCTCCATTTTTATTCCAATTTTGTTATTGTTAACACAGTAACACAATTGTTGTCACATTCCCAAGACACAGATCCTGTGTGTACGTGTTTCTGTTTGGGGAAGGGAAAAGGGGAGCCGAGGTGTGCTTTCGTTCCTTTTTTTTGTTTTGTTTGCTGTGGGGTAGCTGAAAAATAAATGCTTGTTGATAGTTATAGCACAGTCCCTTGGGCATTTAAGGATATTTTCTATATTAGTACTGCCCTTCGATACAGCATTAGAATTCCCCATCTGCTCCTGCTCTCCCACACAGACATGTGCCTTCTTTCTCTTTCCACGTTCAAATAGGAATTACAGAAGCTGGAAGAGAAAAGGGAGTTCGCTGTCTCCAAGGAGAGATTGCCACTCTACCACCACCGCTTGTGTTGGTTGCTTAACTCTAGGAAGCCAACGAAGTGCTGAATTTCCAGTGTAATGTCAAAAGTGCTTGTTTTGGTTTATCTCCTTTCTACAATTGAAAAGCAGCTTTTCTTTAGCGTATTTAGATCTTTTCACACGAAGCTTATGAAGCCTAATTTGAGCCTGTTAATCTTTTTCTTGGTAACCCATAGAAAAGCACAGCTGCACTACTAAAAACACTCTGTTTATCCACGATCGCCGGGTCTGGGCAGCCCGCAGCGTTCCAAAGATCAAAGTTTAAAACAGACACACCAGTCCTTCCTAATTCCTTGTGTTTAAGCACGCAGCACCACGAAGTCTAAATTGCTGCTGCTGAAAGCTTGTGCTGAGCTTGGGCCTGTGTTGATGTGAGAGTGCAGCCTTCCTGCACCGTGGCTTTCACAGAAAGGTACGTCCTGGCAGCTCGATGGCCGTGAAGTAAAGTAGGACAGATGAGTCTACCAGTGCTCATGAAAAAGTCATCTGGTTACTTACTCATTCCTTCTAAATTAAAGTAAATAATGTTAAGGATTTTCTTTTTTTTTTTTTTAAAAAGAAATATTTTTGCAACTGAGTTTCACCCCTCCTTTTTCTTTCTTCATTGCCTATGTGGGAAAACTAACACATTTGTATAAGGATAAACTGGGAAGTCTGTGGTTTCCAGCATGCACATTTTGAATAATATTTATACAGACTATTATTTAATGGGCCATATAAATATTTATAATATGCTGTAGCCTTTTGATCATAAATGCTTGTTTGAAAAGCCATTCTGTCCCTGCTGTGATTTGCAGAGAAAGAGGCCATTGCTGGTTTAGTGCTTGGAGGGAGTTTTGGCTTCTTGTCCTGACTTAGCAGTTATGGTCGTGGATTAACACGGTCAAGCTGGACATGTCTTTTAATGTTGTTTTTTTTCTCTGCCCCTCTCCTTCTGTTTGCAAATTCAAATAATAAGTTGTAAATGTGAAGTCCTAATTCTGCAGTGGACAGACAAGGCTGTATTGAAGTTCTGGAGGCCTTTTTTCTTGGCTACCACGAGCCAGGCTTCCTGAGCTAGATACTTCAGGGATTTAGAAGGTGCTATCTCCACTGCCTTCCACCCCTTGGAAGTCCATAAACATGCATCATCCTTGCATAAAATATTTTGGTGTCGTGTTAGGAATATTGTGCTTGATGAGCTGACCTGTCTGACTGGGCTTTTAGGACATTTTATTTCGGTCATTTTTCTGGTTCACAGTTTTCCAGATTGTATTGCCTGCAGAAGCTAATGATCCAGCAGATAAAAAATCCAAACCCAACGTTTTATTTGCACATCAGTTTTCTTTTCACAATGAATGCTGGTGTCCAAATTCCACAGCAAGAAGCTTGTGCTGAGACCTTCTGCTATCTCTGAACTCCATTAAAGAGTTCCTTCATCTCTGGTTTGGAGCTTCCTCTTGCACCAAAGGAATCTTCTGGAAACAAAACAGAATGACAACATTCCTCTTTAAAATTCTTATCACTCTACTTTGGCTAAATATTTTCCACCAACTTCTCTGCAGAGTTCTAAGGTTCTCAAGAAATACCCTTGGGCAGAGTCCATAATTGCTGACATTTATGACCTAGAGATGACAGTGCTTTTTGTGGATGGGGTTGATAAGTAGGTGGCATACCAAGTGTTTGGTATTCCAAAAAAACTCTTGGCATCAAATTATGTTTTTGCAGGCAGATCAGATCCTGTTGCAGAGGCACTTTACTTTGAACAGCCTTTGTAACTTAGTGCTTGATGTGCTCGAAAAAGGATTAGTATTTACTTTTAGCCTTTTATTTTTCATGAGATATTGAGCGCTGCTTTGTGGATCTAGGTGAGCTTTATTCAGAAAGAGACCTGTTAAAAGGAGTTTGGGGTTCTTGGTTTTGTACTGTCACTTAACTCGTTCCTATTCCCTCTGATTGACAGCAATAAACTGGTGGATGTGCAAAGGCTGATATGCTCGAGCACATAAACAAACTCTGCTTCCTGCCCAGTCACTCACACAGGCACATCCTGGTTGCTTAGTAAGGAAAAAAAAGGAAAGTAAACACTACATGGGCAGATTGGGTTCCAGGTTTCAAATGTTTGTGGGAAGAATCCAATGCAAAGCCATAATTTTAAGTGCTGAGTAGGAGGTACTGTGAGCTTAATTCTCTAACATCTGTTAAGCTTGTTCTCAAAGTAGCAAAAACACATTAATGAGCTAAAATCAAGACTGCCATACAAGGAAGAGAAATTTGGAGTAATATTGTGTGTGTGAGCAGGAGGCAGGATATAAAATACTCCTTTTGCTATTTGTATTTTGTGAAAAGCAAGTAAGAAGGATTTGCCTATGTTTAAAAAAAAAAAGAATCTGGTTTGCAGCTTGTGGTTTATTCTCAACTTTTTATGAGTCAGCAGCTAAAGGCAGAGCCGAAAAAGGGGAAAAACAGGGAAATTCGTGAGATAGTATCAGGAACAGTATTACGTGATGTCTTTGTAGTAAAATTTCTCACAAGGAACTTGCAGCACCTGCAGCCAGCCTTTGGAGCTTTGGGGAGATGGAGTGCAAAATTAAGAAGTAAATACCCTGTTGAAAAGAATGTCTTAAAACTGCTTTTCCAGCCGAGGGCTGAGAGGGAGAAGCTGAGTGCTGTCACCCGCCAGGTGACAGATGCAGTATTAATCACCCATAGCAGCAGAGTTGTCCTCTCTGGCAGAGGAATTGGCTTTTGTTCCTCTGACCAGGTCACAGAGCCAGGGCCAAGAAAATAAAGCAGGCTTTCTTGCCAATATTCCTAGGTGTTAGACTCATGGCACACCATTATTTTTAGCTGATTGCTCATCGCTTGGACACATGACCTTGCTTAACGAGATTAGTGTGTGTTGCACCTAATCTGCTGGGCAGAACCAGCATGCTGGGAGGCAGGAGCCAGGATTTCCAGCAGGACCACAATATGCTCTATAGCTTGGAGTTTTTTCTGCTTTCTGCCATTATTAGAAGCTGATGATGTGTACAGTTACTCTGGTGACCCTGCACGGTGTGAGCAGAATGCGGTGTGGTCACCGCTTTGGTCTGTACCAGGGACAGAACTCGCTCGTGCTGGCCAAGCAAAGAACAGAAACATGGGCCCTGGACCCAGCAGTGGGGTCTGGGTGTGAAGTGCCAGATTGAAGCAGGAAAAAATGATTGTGCGATAACAGATCTCCACAGGCTGACCACATTTCTATGAGCTGTTTTAACGGGCGGGAGGAGGGGAAGCCTCAGTTGGTTTCTTCAGCCAAGGTGTTGTTTTATGCCGTTTTCAGTGCAAATGAAACTTTGTCCTAATTAATTATTATCCAGACTCATACTTGGAATTTTCTGAAATAAGAGGCTCCTTTTTTTCCTCTTCTGTTTCACCTGCTGCCTCTAACCCTCAGTGGTGGTAGATTTGTGATATCCATCAGCAGCAGTGGTTACAAGCCAGCCATGGATTTGAACAGCCACCTGCATTGTGCCAGTAGATCTTGACCTGTACTCAATGTTACTATTAAAAAAAAGAAAAAAAAATATTAATTTGAAAAGTGAATAATCATATTCTCTTAATCAGGACTTTCCAGATCCTTTCCCCTTTGCCTATACTCCTCCCTCTAACCACCCATCTGCCAAATCCAGGAATTATCCAGGTCACTTCTTTGGGAGAAGTGGGCTGTTTTTAAGTGGAGCCATTTTGATGCTCTGTAAATACCATGTATTCATTAAATGCCAATTGATCCATTCATTTTTTGAATATCAGAAGCTGTGTGTCAGCTGCGTTTCATGTGTTTCAGAGATGTAATAGGTTCATACAAGCACTAAACTTGGTACTTGTCTGATGTTTCAAATTTCTATCAGCTCTTACTTAGCATTCTCACACCTTGATTAAAATGTAAATGTTAACTATTAATTAAGAACAAACTGTGAGAAATTAAGAACAGTGAATTTGTCACTGTATTAAATGTCAAACAGTTAAATTTAATACAGTGAAATAAGCAACTCATTGTGAATAATTAAATCAATTAACTTAACCTCACTTTGTTCTTGTAGGATGTCAAAGAGTAGGCAGAGATTTCACACCATGCTCTCATGGCTCAACACATTTTCAGAAAATTATTTTCTGAGTCTTTAAAGTGGTGTGAATTGATGGTGGAGAGCTCAAACCTAACTTTATTTATTCCTTTTTTCCTCTGGGTAACGTGTACCTGATTGTCATGTGGTTACTTTATAATTACGAACATCGCACCACAGGTGGGGTGTTTGGTGTGATGGGAGGCAGCAGCTCTTGGCACTTTTTCAATCAGTCATTTTATCAGTTTTTAACCCTCTGCCCCCTTTTTTTTCTTTTTCTTCAACAGGTTTTATTAAAAATGCCCGGTGAGAAGCAGAGTGCAGTGAAATACTACGTTGGAGTTGACGTGGGCTCAGCCAGCGTTCGCGCGGCTCTGGTGGATGGGTTTGGGACGGTGGTGGCACACGCGGAGCAACCCATCCAGGTGTGGGAGCCCCGGCCAGACCACTATGAGCAATCCTCTGCAGACATCTGGGCTGCCTGCTGCTCTGTCACAAAGGTGGGTAAGGACAAAATGAAGGATTTGTGTTGCAGGTGGCTCTGCAAGTTTTGAACGTTCACGGTCCTGCAGTGCCCGTGCCTGTCACTGCCACTCGGGTCTGTTCATGCTGTGTAACTTGTAACCACTCTTGTGTGTTGGAGGTACAACATCTGTTTTATTGGTGAGGAGCTGAAGGCCAGAGTGAAAAAAACTTAGGCTATAACTGCAGATAGAAGAAAAGCCTTTCTTTGTGCTGTTCTTGCAGAGGGAGGATGTACCCACTCCCTTCAGGTCTCACAGCTGTGAGCTTTGTTTAGCTGGTGTATGCTCTACCCATGAGACAGTTCTTGGAGGAGTCAAGGTTGCTCAGAACCTGGCAGTGCATATATCTAGAGAGGTGCATTGGGCTGTTATGGAGTCACAAAGGAGAATTTATTGTAGAGAAATTGTAATCTGGTTTGTGGGTGGCCCCTAAAGTAACACTTGTGATCCTCATTATAAGAGGATACAGTATTATAAGACCAAAAAAAATAATAAATATCTGTGGATAGTATCAAGCATAAAACCACATTGAAACAGACTTTACTGTAGGGGAAAATTTGGATCTTCTGATCCAGGGCTCTGCCTGTACATGCTGGAGATAAAGGTAAATTAAAGAGCTTGCTTGCCGTGCACAGAGAGGCCATTTCATCTTCCTTAGTAAAGCCCTGGCCTGCTCCATGTTGTAAGGTTGGCTTTTTAAATATTCATGATACGCTTGGTAATTTGCAGATGGACTGTTCACCCATTGTCTTGTTATTGATCAGCCTTTTCAAACATTAATGAGCTTGGCTCTGCAGAAATGCCCTGAGATGGAGAAGTGGAGGTGAGTGGGATGGAAGGAAAAGAAGGGAGTGACAGGAGCGAGAGGGAAGAACAGCTTGATGTTGAAGCAGAGCAAGTCTTCCTCTGCTTATTTGATTTTTCTCTGTCTAAGTGGCTTTGTTCTTGCTCTGGACCTCTTTAAATGCAATCTCTTATAAGTAAGCAATAAAATGGTCTCAGAAACTGCAGTTTTACAGAGCCAGTAAGAGACTGGCACTGTGCAAGTCTACTGAAAGTCTTTCCTTATAGTACCAATTAAAATAATGATATTTTTATTGTTGCCGAGAAGTGGCAATTTATTACTGTGCTACATTTTAGGTGTCTTGCAACCTCATTTGGCACTTAATCCTTGTGGGTGTTGTGTTTTTTTTTCCAGTGCTGCTGGAAGCCATGAAGTTCAGGCATTTTGGGGCAATGGTTTGGGTTTTTTTTTTCTGAAAACCTTCCAGAAAGTGTGCTATTCAAACTCTTGGTAGCTGAGCAAGGTGTGCATAGCAGATGTGTTATCGTGGATACAGATTTTGACTAACTTTATTTTTGGGACCCTTCAGTATTGCGAGGCAAACACAATATTACCAAAGCAATTCTGGAAGATTGTTGCTTCCACAGGCAGGAAGTCAGCGAAGTAACTGATGGAAACACTTTGGTCCTAATCCTGTGTCCCATGTTTCACGTGCAGCTCAGCTCCAAGCTTTAGAAAAGAGAGAAAATTAACGTTGCAGGTTTTCTGTTACCTTTATTTACTGATATTTTTCTGCTTCCTGCTTTTATCCAGGACCGTGGATAAAGACCTCTGAATTCAGATTTTGAAACCCAAAGAATTTCTGGTAATTTGATTATGATTCAAAGTTTTAAAGAGTACTGAATTTAGGAAATTTCAGAGTTTGAGCTGACTTGTAACTCATTTTCTGTACTCACTGTTCACATGGTACTCGTACCCGTATGGCTATGTTTGTATTCCTGTGTGTTTTGTGTATTTTCAGGAAGTTGTCCGTGGAGTGGATGCCAGCCAGATCCGAGGGCTCGGGTTTGATGCTACCTGTTCCCTTGTTGTGGTGGATAAACAGTTCCAGCCTTTGGCAGTCAACTGGGAAGGTAGGGCTCCACACAAAACGTGGCGTTACTGTGTGTGTTTTATCACTGATGGGAGGGAACTTTCCACGTCACCCAAATGCCAAGTGGTGGGGCTGACTCGTGGAGATGACACAAACTCTTTTTTACAAGAGGATTTTTTTCCCTGGTTTTGCTGTTTTAATTTTACTGCAAAATTACATTTGAGGTGAGAATCACTTACTGTTTGGTTAAGTATTTGGCATCCTAAGGTCACATTCATTCATCTTGACTGAGAAATTGCTTCTTAGGGAAATCCGTGCTCATTTTTCTTTTCTGCATGTTTTCTTGTCCTTCAGACTGTACTGATCATGGCTTTTATAGTGTGTATAAATGCCCATCCACACTGGCTGAAGGAATGTTAAAAATGTTAGTGTTAGTGTAGTCTAAATGCTTGCTCTGTCACGGAGCTGCAGACGAGGTTCAGTTTTTGTATTTTCTTACACTGGTGTTCTGTCTTTGCCTGGGACAGTGCTAAACTTCAGAAACAGTCTGTGACCTTTTTCTAAAAAGCTGGGGGGTTTTATTAGTTTTTGAGTAGTTGATTCAGAAGACTCACAAAAAGTGTGTGCTGCTCATTTTCCCCGGTGAATCCCACTTAAGATTAGGTGTGTGCTATATCAGTAGTTACAGAGACATAATCATAATTCTGTGTACGTTCCCTTTCTATTCTCAGATGTGTTTGTCACCTCCTATCCTTCTCAAAAAACCAGCTTTGTCCCCAAAACGTCCTTCTCTAAATTTAGATCAGATTATTTATTTTTCAGTTTGAGAGTCTCTTACAATCTGTTCAATGCCTAATGATGTCTGGGGCTATTTTGGGTCTAGTGAGTCAAATTCAGTTCTCATTTTTTGTGCTCTGATATCCCCAAGAACTTTGGGTTTACACAGTGGTGGTGCTAAACAAGAAGACAAGAATTCACTCAATACTGTAATGCTGTGAAGAGTCTTGCACTGGTGGGGTTTCAGGCAGTTTCACAGCTCTAAGTTGTATTTCAATCCATTTTAGAAATATTGATGTGCCTCACGCTTCTGCCTTGTTTTGGACTATGTTTTCAAGATGATGCTTGAGTGGCTGTGCCGTGGAGTGTGCAGTGTACTTAGCCAGAGAGGAATCTGCAGTGTCACCTGGATTACTGTTCCCTCTGTCTGGCAGGTCCTCTGGAGGTTAATTTGGATAAAATCTTCTTCGCTTCTTGTTCTCATTCGTGTCTGATGCAGATTTGCCAAGTGCTTTCTCCTTGCACACCCAAAATAAAAGCATTTCAGCAAATTATCCCCCTTGAAAAAGTATTTCGGAAAGGAATTAGGGTAGTTCTTCTCATAACCATAGAAGAGGAAAGAGAATCCCTGTAGCTAATTGAGTTAGTTTCAATTCACAACATAATTGTTCAGATTCTGTCACATTTTTAGTTTTTGGTCACCAAAATGTTCCTTTATATTTTTAACTAAGTATGTGCACTTTGTCAAGAAGTTTGGGTTCTTTGAATGAAATACAAGAGAACATGGTGTTTCACAGTTCTTGGATGCTCACAAGCCTGATTGGTTTCAGTCAGCATTCTCAGTGCTCAGCATGTCCTAAAGTTGGCTCAGAGGGCTAAAATTTTATTTTTAGATGTCCACTGTGAATTATTAACACAAATAAAATTTGAGTTTTCAGTGTAGATGTGAAAGTGTGAAGCAGTTTAGAGCCTAGTAACTTACAGTACTGAGCTAGGGTTAAACCAGAACTAAAATACTCTATTTTCTGTTTTCCCCCCAAGGACAGAACCATAGGAATGTGATCATGTGGATGGACCATCGTGCAGCGAGTCAAGTCGAGCGCATCAATGCAACCCAACACAGGGTTCTGAACTACGTAGGGGGAGCCATGTCTGTGGAAATGCAGCCACCTAAATTGCTCTGGATAAAGGAAGTGAGTACATTTAACACTGTGGTGCATTTTTACTAGTGATTAGTGCCTCTTGTTGATTCCTGAGAATGAGATTTCTAGAACAAAAGTCTTCAGCCTTAGTGTTGAACACCAAGGTGCGCAGAGTAAGGCCAGGCTAAAGTTGTGATTTAAACCTTTTGGGGTTCTTTTTTTCCTCTCAATTTCGTATGAATATGTTTGATGTTAATGAAATGGAGTGTTCCCTGATAGAAACGTTCCCAATGCATTTCTTATCTAGGGTTAGATATACATACAAATTGAGGTGCAGGTAATAAATGAGTCCTTGAAGTATCCTGAGATTTAGTTATGGAGGTGTATTTCCTGCTCCGGCTCCTGGAGCCTGGAGTGCCAGAGGAACTGCTTTTGAGGCATCCAGCAGTGCAGGGTGTGATGGCTTTGGCTGCTGGTAGAGGAACTCTCCACTTCCAGTTTCAGTTTAGTTCTGTCCCATCAGCAGGAAGTAAAGCATGTGTAGAGGGAGAGTGCCCTGTGTGTGATGTAGAGCTCTACCTATGTCTCCTGTGTTTAAATTTTGTGTGTTACAATGACGTGTGGCCTGTTAATAACAACTGCCAGATAAAAGGAGAGACACTTGCCACTTGAAATTTTTATAACCTCCTCCACCCTGGCTTTTTACATTTGGCCTCAATGATGCTTGCTGTCATTTTAACAAAGCCCAAATGTAAATTGCTTGCTGCCAGTTTCAAGCAGCCAAATTCTCCTGTCCTTACAGACATGAGACATTATATTGTAACAAGGTGCAGATTGGGGAAAGTCAAAGGAATTAACTGGTAGAAGCAGGTACTGACAGATTAATGACCTTAGAAGGTAATGAATGTTGATAATGAAATATGAATATCCATCTACTAGTTCTTCCCTTCTCGAGCTATGAGTATCATACATCAGTCATTTTATAAATAATAAAATGTAAGCTGTAAAAACATTAAATGAATCGTTTGCATTTAAAACATTTTTATTTTGCAAGGTCTGGGGTATCAGTACCTGACGGTTCAGGAAATCCAGATTATGGGCTGTCCAAATGTGGTCACATGGAGGTGTGAGTCTGCTGTGACCTCAAAGCCCTGTGACATAATTGCTGTGCTGTGAAGGGGAGAGCACTGCAGAGCTTCTTCCCTCCACGAGCCAGTGGCTGGGCCACGGGATCCTCCTGACCCCAGGTGCCAGCCACCAGCAGGGATTTCCTGGCAGAAGGGTGCTACACAATAGGGCTTGTTCATATGTCCCTTTTCAGCTGCTGACATACCAGCTAAGGAGATTATTGTCCTTAAGAGAGGGTTTTTTACCTCAGTGTCTGCCTGCTGAGCTGCCCACACGACACTCCTCGCGTCCTAAGCGGTCTGGGCATGACTCACCATTAAACTGCTTAAGCTCACCCTGCTTAGCTCGGCCACCTCAACACCTACAGCAACACCTCAGCTGCTGAGAGGAGCAGTAACAGTTATCCTGGAGTGGGCTGTAATCTGCTGAGATTTGGTTAAACCTTTTAGCTCTGGAGAGGTGCGGGATTGAGTGGTTTTACTGCTTCTGTACTCCTTGCAAAGTAGGAGGGGGAAAGGAATTAAATGAAGAGGGACGGTTTATTTTCAGTGCCAGGCACAGAAATGCATCCCTGGCTTACCTGACATCAGGGCTGTCAGCAAAGGGTCCTGTTGGGCTCTGACAGCTCAAACTCAGCCTCATGTGATGTCCTCATTTTTTGCCCAGGAAGGCAAATCTTGTAATAACTTGGAAAGTCAGGTTGTTCAAATGAGACCTGCGAGAGCAGTCTGCACATTTGTTGTTTCTCAGTGAACTATCTTGAACTGGGCTACAAATATAAATTACTGAAGTCTCTTCAGATTCTTTGTTGTCAGTATTTTATAGATCAGTAAACTGTGACACAGGTATTGAAGGTATGGTCAGGAAAACTACTTACAGAATGGTATTTAATGGTGTCCTTCCTGTTTTTTGTGTTGTATCATCTTTATTTTCTGTGTTTGGTGTATTTCCCATGGCAGAGTGAGATTTTGATCTAGCTCACACACCATAGGGAAAAAATACTTTATTCTGACTGTAGGATTATTTCTTAAGCTAGTGATAATGCACAAGCTGGCAAAAAGGAAGCTTAGTTTTCATATCCCATGGGAGAGTTGCAAGATTAGCAGGTAGAAAGACACGTTTTAGTTTTATTCTATCCTTTTCAACTGAGACTATCTGAGGGCTTTGCAAAGTTGAAACTGAAATTCCCATCATGCTTCTACTTCACTATGGTGACTGGTGTTCAGAAAATGACTGCACTGTGCTTGGTTTGACCTGGGTTACTGCCTGGGAAAGTTGGACACAGTGTCTGCCCACACTGTGCCTGGCTTTGGTCAGCATGGCTTTGGTCTCTCCAGCTTTCCTGACTACTGAGTGTAGTGAGATGGGTTGTTTTTTTCCTTTCCTTGCTTATTTGTTTCTCAATATTCCTCCCTAATGTTGTCCTATGCCTGACAGTATCCCAGGAAGTTAAGACAAAAGCAGTGGATTGGGCACATTCTGCTATGTCTGACCATAATCAAAACTGGCTGAACCAAGGTGTATCCAGAAGCTACTTTGAGCCTTTGTCCCTTTGGTTGGCATCGTGTTTCTGGAAAGTTTTTGATCAGAAGGCTGGACATGGCTGCAACACGTTCAACACAGGGATGTTTGTAAAGAAAACGAAGCAGAACAAAACCCGCAGCCAGACACTTTGCACAGTCATGCTCCAGGTCAGCATGTACACCCTAATATATGAAGAATCGCTGTTGACTTTTGCTTTGAATTCTCTGGACCTTATTTTGAACTCCCCAGGAATTTCATGTTTCTGCTAGTAAATGTTTTTGCTGTTTTCACTCTGTACATCTTTGCCTGGGATTGGTGCTGTGCACATTCCACAGCTGCTTGCATTCATATGGGTTTTGCAGAGAGGGTACAGTGGGGAAAAGTACTGCTTTATGTCTGAAGTGAAATAATAAAATAGAAGTTAAATAATAAGGATAAAATAAATAAAAGATAAACTTATGAGTTTAACTAGATGCACTTTTGGGAGGAAGTTACTTGAAGTACTTGATACCAAATGATTGTTGGTCTGTTGTTCCACCGAGAGGTTAATCGTGTGTACATTGTCACCAAAGCCTCCCTCTCCCTTTCCGTGGTGCTCAGCTGAGTCTGGAAGGCCACATTAGGAGATGTGTGACGACAAGATACTCTTGTCTCATGTTTTGCCCTGGGTTCTCCTAACAACAGTATTTGCAAACCTGACCTCTGTGAGGAAGGGCCTGACTTGAGTCAAATCAGCAGTGCTGGTAAACTGTGAGTGGTTAGGGTGTCTGTCAAAAAAAGAGTGGAATTTCTGTGGCTTGGAGAATTTTCGTCTAAGCAGTTAAAAGTATTGCTGAAATATGACTTTGCAAATTTACACTGACTTGGTTGGAAGTAATAAAGAGGAAGGAGAAGGGGGAAGGACTAAGGTGGCTTGCAAGAAAGTTGGAGAGGGACTTTGGAGAAGAGCCTGGAGCGACAGGACGAGGAGAATGGTTTCACACTGACAGAGAGCAGGGATATATGGGATACTGGGACGAAATTCTTCCCTGCGAGGGTGGGGAGGCCCTGGCACAGGCTGTCCATAGAAGCTGTGACTGCCCCATCCCTGGAAGTGTCCAAGGCTAGGAGGGGCTTGGAGCAACCTGGGATAGTGGAAGGTGTCCCTGCCCATGGCAGGGGGTGGGACTGGATGGTCTTTAAGATCCCTTCCAACCCAAACCAATCTGTGATTCAATAATGACCTAACTGTGCTTTTCCACATCCATCACCTTGTTCCTAGAACTGAAGCTGCAGATGACCTCACTCAGTGCGAGGAATGAGCTGACACCACTGTACAGGAAGTAGATACTGGTCTTTATCTCTTGTGGCTTTCTTCTTCCTCTCCCCTTGTACTTATTTGTGGAGGGATGCTGCAGGTTTTCTTCAAAATCACAAATTATTCTCACTTGCTCCTTTTTTACTTTCTTTTCCGTATAATGCTTTCTCTGTAACATTTAATCTCCCTGCACAGCATAGAGATTTAACTAGAGAGTGGAGGCTTCAGGGTGTATTCTCTTCTTCCAGCTCTTCATCTCTATTCCATTTTGAGTTTGAATTAAAAACCTAAATTTTTAAGGCCATAATAGGCTTTTTGAGATGTTCTGTTTGATTTGTACTTGCTTACCTTCAGTTCAGTTTGACTGCAGCTGAATCATTTTACCCTCTGGCACCTCTTAATTAGCATCCATGAAATTAATTGGTTGGTCTTGATGTTTGTGATTGCAGATAATTGTTCTTATGGCAAAGCCATCCCTGCAAGTGGAGTTTGTGTGTCGGGGACAGCTGTTGGCAGTAAATGATCAGCTAAATGCAGCTACTGTGAGGCCTGTGGGGCAGTCTGGTTAAAGTGTGCACATCTGTGGCTCACTTAGGAGCTGCATTGTATTTTTCTGCCTGTGTGGATCATGTGTGGTGATAGAGTCCAGTGTTAAATGCAAAACAAAACCTGGATTTTTTTTATAAGGCTCACTTCTGTGGATGCAGCCACATTTGACTTTTGAATGTGGTCAGCTGAATTAAGAACATCAACTGAAAATGGAGGTGAAATAAAGAATCCTTTGACAAATACTTAGAAACTAGCTGAAAGATGGTTCTGACAAAGTCTTCCTGAAGCCAGTAAGGTAAGTTTGAATATAACCTTCACTAAAAAGGAAAGTCATTCCTGGTTACTGGTTCTTTTAAAATAGCCAATTAAATTCACTCCTTTTGCTGTTATTTCCTTGGATTTCTTAATTTAAAATTTTCTTACAAAACACTCTTGCAATAGTTTTTTACTTCTGTAGTTGCAGGTACATTTTTGTGCAGTTCAGTAAGCAGGTTCTGTACTTTTGGTGACTTTGGCTAAAGGAATTGGATGTTCACTGCCTGACTGACTGTGTAGGTAGTTCTGGGAGATAGATGCCTGCATGTGACCTGAAAATGGGAGTACATAACTCCTTCCCTTGGGAATTATTTTGCTGCAGGTGTTTGTCAGTACAACACAACTGTACAGGTATCTATGCTGTGGCACACCAGGGTTAGAGCAGTGAGAACACAGCTCAAACACAGCAGTGCAAAAACTGCAGGGAAGGGTTGTCCGGCTCCAGAATTAGCCTGTTAGTATTTTTTTTCCCTTAGAGATAGCAGAAGAAAAAAAACGGTGTTTACTAATTTCTGGCTGAAAATGTTACTGTAGCTTGTGCCAAAATGAAAGGATGCATGTTATGTTTTCCTCATACTAATGACATTACAAACCAGCTATTTCTAAAAAATACTAGTCCCATTAAATCAGAGATGCTGGAGTTTATTGTTTATTCTGAGTGGGTGGGGGGTGTTGGACTGGGGGTAGGTATTTGCTTGGTAACTGCCTCCAAATGAAGTGCAGTCTTCTATATTCTGTTTTCACAACTCTGCTCTTAATGTCATGTTTAAGAGCGAAGAAGGGCCTCCCTTCAGGGAAAAAACCCAAACCATGCAGTGACTGTTTAGCATATCATTCCTCTGCCATAGATAACTAAAATCAGTAGTCTGTGAGAAGTTTTTTTTTCTGGCAGTCAGTGATCTTCCTGTATGTTGCAGTTCACATCCTCAGTTAGAGCTGCTGTTTGATCCATCATCCTTCTTCCTTCTGTATACCTGTGGCTTGCAGCTACCAGCGGGATCATTTGCAGAAACAATTAAAACCTCTTTCCCTGGCGGGGGGGGAAGGAGAGTGGATGTGGTGGCATTAGCTTGGCAGCAGCTCCTTTGCTTGTGCGTGTCTTCTTCACTGCTTGCTGCCCTTGCAGCTGGCTTTTTGTCTCGTTGAATCTGACTGAATATTTTTCCATTAAAATGAATAATAAATTCTGTGTTAAATGAGAATGACTCCAGGCTGTTGAGTTTGGAACTGAACTCTTGTTTAGAATTGTTTATAAACGTTTCAACACTCTGCGTTATCACAATCCATACACAGTGCAGACACACGTGCCTAAGCTGTGCTTCAGCCTGGGTTTGGCTTTTAGCTGCAGTTGCTGATCAGGCAGAAGTGCCATTTAGAAACAGCATTCACAGCTGGGAGATTTGAAGCACCTGCACTTCTGAGCATGTCCTGCTTGGTTGTCCCCTCTCCGTGTCTCTCCTCTCCTCTGCGGTGGGACAAGGCTCCCAGCAAGCACACACTGTCCTCCCAAGGTGCTTGGACCTTGTTCCAGCTTCTCCTGCTCTGATTTCATGTGCCTGCTCTGTCCCTCTGCAGCCCTTTCTGGCCTGGGTTCTGGTGTTTGCCTGCCTGTGGTGCCATGCCCAGGATGCCTCAGGGATTTAAGGATACCTGCACCAGTGTCTCGGTGGTGCAGGCAGTTTTCTCCCCCTTCAGCAGCAGTCTTACTGCAAGAGTTGACTTTCCAAGCCCCTTCTTTCCCCCCTTGCCCCAGTTCCTGACTCTGATAACTCAGTCAGTTAATCTTTTACCACTTAGAGTGCAAATTGTGTCAAAATTGATCAGTTTGCAGCCATGGCTCTGGCAAGGATGGAATTTCTGCTCGTGGCCCATCTTGGGTGTTTGGGAATAGCCCGATCACATGACTTGGCATCCAGTCTGAAGTGTCAGACATCCAAGTTGTAAATCCTTGCTTTGAGTTGGAGCAGGGCGTGGGACATGAGTTTTTAGGTCCCTGTGTGTGCATTAAGTATTCCATTGTTCTCTTTCTTCTTTTCACACAATGCATTTGTTTTCTGTAATTTAGAAAAAGACACCCTATGTGTGTATTTTCAGTCCAATTAAGAAATCCCTCATTTTCCCTTCTTGCCTAGGAAGGTTAAAATACACTGCACTACATAATTCTTAAACTCTTCGACCCCAAGTATTTGGGATTATCTATAACAATCTCAAAAAATCATTCCGTGGAGGTGTAGTTGATAAAATAACCCAAAGCAATCAGAGAGAGATGAAGAAAGGGCACTCCATAAGTGCCTCTGGAAAGCAGAAAGATTGTGAGTTCCTCTGCAACTGAGTTTGGAGAGTGAGTTGCAGGATGTGAACACAGCATTGGGAACGTTCCTGGATCTTTTCCACGATCCTTTAATGTGGTCACAGACTCCTGACTGGGTGAAAATAAATTTGAATTAACTTCAGTGAGTGTCGAAAACATGGAGACTTTAAATTTGTTTGGAAAAAGCATCAGGGTGTGCTATGATTTTTTTTTTTTGTCTGTACTAATTAGTGATGACACAGCATCAAGATGGCAAAAAATGAATCATTTGGATGTTCATGAAACAAAGTATTTTGAGTGTCACTAACATGTGGCTTTTGGGAATTCTTGAAGTAATAGAATAAGGATCCAAGGAGTATCTTTGATGAAACAGATTTGTTTGAAGAGGACAATAATTCTTAATCCAGTTTCTTTTCTGATTAAAGTAACAGCCAGACTACTCCTGTTGCTTCTTGAAGGCTGTCAGGTGTGTTAACAACACGTAATGGCTTTTATTATCAAAATAATCAGGCTGAATGATGTTTGGGCTAAACTGTGGAGCACCTTGGCATTCACATAGGAAGTTAAATTTATGTGAGTAGCAACCACATATGTCTGGGAGGTGAGCTAAACCTGAGTGGTCAGGAACAGACATCCAAAAGTTGTGTGTTTTATGTTAAAAAATTGTAATCAGAGCATTTCTTTTTTGAACTCAATAGAAACCCACTAAGTTTTAGAAGCTTTTCAAGGTCTATACTCCACGTTTTCAGACAGATTCTTTGCATGACACAAGACTAAACAAAATTTTGCTTGTTTTGTACTTACCCAATTGCACCTTAGTTTCTTGAATTCATAGATTCCATTTCAGCAACTTTATGGACTTGTAAGATTTTGGTTTGATATCACAGAGTATCTGAATTAAGTTATAGAACCACAGAATCCCAGAATGGTTTGGGTTGGAAGGGATCTTAAAGACCATCCAGTCCCACCCCCTGCCATGGGCAGGGACACCTTCCACTAGCCCAGGTTGCCCCAAGCCCCGTCCAGCCTGGCCTGGGACACTTCCAGGGATGGGGCAGCCACAGCTTCTCTGGGCACCCTGTGCCAGGGCCTCAGCTCACAGGGAAGAATTTCAAGAGCCAAATATTATTTCTTAAAACAGAATCGTGTTCTCTTTTAGTTCAGCCTGTACGTTCCTGACATTGCATGGAATTAATTTTTCTCCAGAAAGACCCCAGCAAGGATCTGTGTTTCTAGTGCAGGAGCTGATCTCAAGTGAGAAATCTTTGCACTTTTAAATTATTTAAAATGCTGGTGGAGATTTTTCAAGCAGTCTTATCTTCCCGTGGAAGTTTGATTTGTGACCCCTGTGGGCTTTTATTTAGATTTGATATTCCTTACTTATTTTAATGTACTGAGGTCAGAGGTGACCATTGAGATTGCTTTGCAGGGATGCTCACTGTCTGTCACACTGGACTACAACATTACTCTTGGGAAAACTCTCTTCCCGGTCTGATAGCTGTGGATGGTGTGGAGATTGTGTTTGTGGAAAAGTAGTTTTGAGAATATGCATTGCTAACATAAGCTGAAAGCAGACTGAGCTTTGGAGATGGAAACGAGGAATGGAGCCTGGCCCAGGTGATAAGACCAGCCTTTTCTGATGGTCTTCTTGCTTTCTGGACCATCATCTCTCTGCAGAGAACAGTGGTAGAAACTCCTTGTAAATGATCTTTCTTGGTAGAAAAGGTTTTTTTTAGGAGTTTGGAAATGTCGTGTGACTTTTTGGAAAGCCACGTGATCTGCAAGCTTTGTTTGCGTGCTCACAGAGCTCTTTGTTTTCTTCCTATGTATATAATTAACAAATACTAAATTTTAAATCTTAAATTTTAAATATTTTTAAATGGTGTATTTTAGAAAATAGAACATTCTTCAAGCAAATGTTTTTTGAGAAAGTTGCTGACTTTGAAACTGCTCTGACGTGGAGCAGCTGATGGGGAACAGAGACACCCCAGGTTATTGGTCTGAAACTTGTGCCTCCTTGAACTCCTCATGGGGAACTTTGCTTATGATCAGTCTGTGGTGGGGGAAGGGCTCAGTTCTCCAGGCAGTAAATCAGAGAGTAGAGCTGACTGGATGATCAGAACACTGCGTTTAAAAAAACTGTCCTTTTTACCTAAATATCAGGGTTTTAATTGCATTAAAATAAGGACATGACCATGCCTGACCTCTAATATCTGCCTTTCTAAACATATTTTTATTAGAACTTGCCAGAATCGTGGGAGAAGGTTGGCTACTTCTTTGATCTTCCGGATTTCTTATCTTGGAAAGCCACAGGTGTCACTGCAAGGTATGTTAATTATAACAATATGATTTTTGTCTATTTTCTTATGTACGCTTCTGCTTTAATTCATTCTGACTGGACCTGCTGTTATGTACATCTGTCTGTAATTCAGCCAGCCCCAAAACATCTTGAACCTATCTCCTGCCTCCATCGTGCATTCCTGAACACAGTTGTTCCTGGGAGCAGTGGAATTCACAGATACAGTGTGTTGCTACAAAATGTCATTTTGGAGCATAAATATGATTGCTGGAGTTCCTCTGAAATACACTTCCAATAATTCTTTGAAATCTATTTTTGTTGACAAATTTATTGACTTTTTTGAGAATTAGAAGTATGTACTTCTTTGCCATGTGGGAGGGATCTGGTAAAATCTAATTTAAAATGGTCACTTCAGTGTAAAACATGGCAGCTGTGCTGCTCCCCAAAAGCACCCTGGAATCCTTGCTGAGCAGTTGAACAAAACCCTCTGAGAGAACCCCTTAAAAATCTGGATTAAAGTGACCAACACAGGTGAAGAGCATTTGCAGATCCTTGAGAAGTGAGGGACAGTATTATATATTTTAAGTCATGCCCAGTTCAGTGAAGCTTACAGTTATATCCATTGCAGTTTGTGGAGTGGAGTCTGTGCAGAATGTAGTCTCAGATGAAAACTGGCCACAGGATAGTTTTAGTCTCTCTGGAAATGAGGTACCTTCCCATCAGATACGGTTATTTTTATCTGAGTGCTCTATTTCTCCCTAGTTAGTCTTCTTGATTGACAGCTATTATTGGAGCATTATATATTATATATTCCTTGCATTATACAGCAGGGAAGTGTTATGATTGACTTAAAAAAGTCAAAAAGAGGAGTTGTGCAAGGGCTTGCCAGGTGATAATTGATAGATGGTATCTTAAATCTTCTTCCTTCGGACCTTCAGTCAGATTTTGCTGTCTAACTCTGAGTTATGTAACAGAAGAACAACTCCCACCCCACAGATCTTGCAATCTAAACAGTCCTGTCACCTGACCCAACTCTTCCTTCAAGAGGATAAATCCCAGGCTCTCAGATGATATTGCAAGGTCTATGTCTTGTGAAAGGACTCAGGACTTGGATTTAGCATTAGCCGCCTTTGGTCAGGGCACAAGATGGAGAAGGCTCTGAAGAGGGGGAGGGCGCAGTGATCCTGACAGCTCCATGCTCCTGCCTGGCTTTGGCTTTGTGTTCTTGGCTGCAGCTTCCTGGAGGTGAAGCAGAGAATCTCTCTTAAGAAAATAGAGTTGCAGAGGATTATTCTCAAAAGTTGAGATGCCTGAATTTAGACTGGCAAGTTCATTTCCTTAGCAATGACAATGTGATCACTCAAAATCTTTTAATTGTATTGATGAAGGTTGTAAGGGAGAAAGGAATGCTTGGAAAAGTCTCTCTGGATAAAGTCTTCCCTCACACTTTGGTCGAGAGTCTTCTATTTTGAATAAAATAGCTCCTTGTTCATTGCTGTCTTTAATGTGCTCCCCAAAATCAATCCCATTGTTTTGGTTCTAGTGGATTGTCTTGTAGGGTAACAAAGAAGGAAGAAAAAGACAGGAAAATAGGGACAAGAAACATTTTGCTGGAATCAAACCTAATTTTTTTTTTTCCTTTCTCTGCTTTACCCCCTGCTCACCTGTTTTCTGAGAATTTTCTTGTAGGTCGGTGAAGTCAAGTAATTTGTCCTGCATAGGCTCATAACACAAGGGGAGTGTGCATTTATCAAGTATGAGATTCTTACCTCTTGCCACCCTTTCTCCCTTTGAGCACAAAGGAGTCTATTCACAGGGCAAGACACAGTGTTAGTCACTGTGAATCATACAGAACTTGGCCCTGATAAAAGAAGGATTTATTTTTTTAAAAATTTGTTTTGGTGATGAGGATTTTACCAAAATAAATGCAATTCCGTAGGCGCTTTTATATCAAAGACCTCGCTTCTTTAAGTTTTTAAGGGGCTCTCTAAAACATTTTGTATGGATTTGACATTTAGGAATTATGTAAAGTCTTTTTGCCTTCAGTGAGGTCGCTGTGCACAAAGTTAAGTAGTGTGTGAGATCAGAGTTTGACGTATTTGAAAAGCAGTTCTTGATGTGTGTTTCTAAGTATGAAATCCTTTGTCTTACACCTTTAATTCTGCTAGCTTGAACTGCCTTGTTGCCAAGTTTTTTTTCCAGTGGACCTGTAATAAGCAGTAAATGTTTCTTACCTCCGAGGTGGAGGCTCAAACATCTTCTAGGATTTTTTACCTCCTGGCTTTTAAATTACTCTGTATCTCGCTGAACAACATCCACTCATCAGTTGCAAAGGATGAGTTCCAAATTGTTGATTCCCATTTTTCTTGGAAAGCTGTTGCCTGTAGTGCTCCATATTTAATTATGTTTTATTATTTCTGCTTTGGGCTGATGAATGACCGTTGACTTGTCCTGAACGATCCAGGCATGGTCATGCTGACTATTCTGCATTAAAAAAAAATGTTACTGACAGCTCTTTAGTTAAAAAATTTAAACCTGGAACTTCTCAGCTTTGCCCCCCCAAGGCTGCAACAATGAGCGTTGGTTTTGCCACTTGAATACTCAGTTGTCTTCTCCCAGAAGTGCTGTGGTGGAGAGGGAGAGCTGTTCAGTGAGGGACACTTAGCAGTGCTTTTGAGAGGCTCAGCACTTCTGCTCGTGGTGTGACTCACTGCTCTCCCTCCCCCATCCAGAACCTCTGGTAACCTTTCCTTTATATGGTACTTTGGGTACAGCTATCTTAATAAAGTCTGAACTCCTCTCTGGTTTAGTTACAGGCTACTGTGTTATGGACGGGGAATTCTTACCAGAGATGCACATCTGTAATCTTAACGTGTTTCTGGAGTCTCGTGAAGGATTACATTGCAGATAAGAATAGGGCTGAGCTGTTAAACTGGGTGGAATCCACACACAAATTTCTCAAAGGTCATGTGTATTTAGACCCAGAATTCTGCTTCAGGGCCACTTCAATCATAGGCAACTCACTGCGAAATGAGCTGGTCTGTACTGGAATTTAAGATGAATTTCTAACAAAAGAGAGATTAGACCTGTGAAGGAGGATTTGGGAACACAAGGAATAATGTCAGGCTGACATTATTGAGATAGAGGGTGTCCAACATTATGCTACGAGCCACCTCCCAAAATGACCAAAAAAAGTTGGAACAAATTGAATGTTTGTGCAGGATATTTTTTCATATTATACTCTAGATATGTTAATATCTGGGGAAGGTAATGTGCTATCTAGTAGAGACTTCATCTCATCTATGAATTTGACCCAAATAATTTTCTTGTGAAAATACTTGTCCAGTCAGTCTTCAGCTGCTTGCCATCATGACATGGGAAAGAGTGGAACAGCTGTTTTGTATACTGCACTTTTCTACATGATCTCCTTCCAACAGATCTCAGGATCATGAGTTTCTCAGTTTTATAAGAAAGAAATTCATACTGTTTATGGTAGTGACAGACTGCAAAGTGAAAAGCAAATGCTTGTAGTTGATAAAAAGCATTTCTGGGAAGCACATGACTAATATTTGTCTGTATCTCTATGAGAGAGGGGGATCTCTTTTCAGTATACAGTCTGTTTTCAAGAGGAAGGTACTTGACAAACTGTTTTCTTTCATTTATGAGTTCCTTGGCCTGTACACGTTTAAGTAGCTGACTCTTTATGTTAAGCAGTGATTGAGTCCTTAAAATTTATTTGTAACTTGTTTTGAGTTGCTTATAATTAGGGCTTGAGATGGCTCCGTTGCACTGATGGACTTCAGAGAACTCCCTGGACATTGTCAGAGTTGATGCAGGGGCCACTGGGATGAACAGGAGTAGAGTCTAGTCCCTTGTTGAATTGTAGTGAGGGAAGCTTGTAATAAAACAATAAAGCCAGGGAGGTGCTCTAGAATCCAAGAATCTGGATTCAGGTCTCTACCCTTTGCTGTCCCCTGTGTGATTTGGAGAAGTGAATTAAATCTGTGTCTTTGGAGGTGTTCAGGCAGCTGAATACACGTGGGGATTTGATGTTTGTTCCTGCCTGTATTTGTTCTCCATCTGTTAAACTGCTGCATGCACACACTCTTAGGAGGTTGCTTACTTTTCCCGCTGTGAGGTCTCTCATGGCTGTGTCAGTGGAGCCCTCACCAAATATTTTATCCAGAATCGGCTGGAAACTCTGAGAAGGGAGAGGGAGTTTGGAAGAGGAGCTTGTGTTTAGAGGCGCTGTTGAAAAAACAAACTGGTGCAAATTAAACGATTATCTGAAGGATGTCTGTGTCTTTTTC
Organism: Rhagologus leucostigma; assembly: GCA_013397725.1. Classification (NCBI taxonomy): domain Eukaryota; kingdom Metazoa; phylum Chordata; class Aves; order Passeriformes; genus Rhagologus; species Rhagologus leucostigma. The sequence continues at coordinate 795,825 of VZTD01003312.1, read as the reverse complement.
AAGGATTGGGCAATCCTTTCAGAGAGATGTGGTAACTGCAGCAGCACAGACACCACTTTTTGGGGCCAGCTGCCCTTCCCTTCCTTCCTAGCCCTGCCATGACTAATGGATACCCTTTGGCTGGGATCTGGTGCTTGGATTCTTGTTGATATTTTGTGCCTACTTCAAAAGATGCCCGGTCTAAAAATCAGGCCTGTCTCTGGAAAGAAGGGGCCTAGGGAATACTGCAGAAAGCTGTTGTGATTAGTGCTGAGCCCATGGGGCAGTGACAGTATCCTGAATTGCACTCGGGTGTTGTGTCCTGTTTATGAAATGAAACCCAAGACTTCAGACTTGCAGACTTGTTTAGAGAAGTCTCTGGAGATGGGAGAATTATCTTGAAAGGCCGGTTGGGAGGGGAGGGATGGTGTTTTTGTGGATTGGACAAAGTACCATGAATTTCTTGTCATGGAGCCAAAAGCAAGTGTCCCTGTGATGGTATGTTTGCCAAATGAGAGAATTCTACTGCTATCAGGCTTTTAATAAATTCAAAACATGTTCTTTGGAGACTGGTGACACACAGACTGATCCAGAAAATAGGAAATGTGTAGCTGGAAGAGTTGTCAGGACTGTGAAGGGCAGGTGCAATGTGGCCCATTACTGTTAGATTTTTTTTTTTTTTTAGATTTAAAAACGACATGTCCTTGAGTCTACCGAGTAATCTGAAAGGGTTCTGTGTGCTGAAGGAGAAAATTGTCAGCAGGTCTCGTTAATGTTAGCCAGGAAGCACACAGGCAAACAGGAAGCTTTAGCTATTGTTATTGTACAAGTGCCCTTTACAAAATATTAGCAAAAGAAGCTTAATGTGTTTTCCACAAGAACAGGAGCCCTTCAGAGTGTCTCACTGTATCTGCCCAGTGAAGAAAAACTGCACTGTCCCCTTCCAACAGCTTAGGACATACATTGAGAGGTTGCATTGCGGAGGCTTGCATTCAGATCTTCAAATATTTACTACTTTATTTTCTGAAGTTGTTAGGATTGTTAATTAGCTGTGACAGTATCTAGCCCTTCGTTTTCTATTGTGTTCATTTGCTGCTAAAAAAAAACCCCCAAAAACCAAAAGCCAGCTAGGTCAGTATAGAAAGGATTGGGGGCAGTGGATGTATTCCTGGCAGTTTGCCACGGAGACACTGAACTGAGCCAACCATGAAGTCATCGTGAACTCAGGGAGTCTCACTAATCCAAGGCAATGTGTCTTAATTTGACAAAGCAAAGGCTGCTTGATAAGCAAGCCCAGCTAGAAATGCTGTGAAACGGGGGTGTTTGTTAAGTGGAGATTGTGGACGAGAAATGTGGCGATATGAAAGGAATCATCTTGGTTTCAGGTCTTTCCTCCCCCAAGCCCAAAAAGGCAGGCTTGGCTCCCTTCTCCCCTGCAGCTCGGGCTGTGCAGTGGCTTGATGTGAAATTTGAGAAACATATGTAGTTTTCTATTTCAGGAAAATGATCTCAGGGATTGAATGTGTGTTTTGTTGGCTGTTAAGCTCTGATCTCGCCTAGTGTGGTAAGTTTGAGAGTGTGTGTGCATGTGAGTGTGTGTGTGATGGTTCAAACGTTCTCCAGCACTTAAAAAACATAATTAAAAAAAAAATTTCATATATTCATTGTTGTTAAAAGTCTTATTTCTTCAGTCTCGAAATGCAGTTAAACGATTATCTGAAGGATAATCCTGTCTGACATCCTAAGAAGACTCTTAAAGAACTGCACTGTGTGTATCAGAAAATGTCTTTTATTTTTCCTTAATAGTCATTAACATTTACTTGAGCTGAGGAGTGGTGCACACACAGTTTTTCATCGAAGCAAAGAAGCTGTGTTTAAACAACCATTTCATTGTTGGTCCTGTGCAGAAGCAATGTAGATTATTAACTTCTGCAGAACGCTGTAATTATTAACTTCTGTAAGGTTGAGATGACAATCTCCCGTTAATAAAGTTCGTGAAGAGATGGCTGGGAGTCTGAGATTCCTCTTGCTGACATCCTCACTAATGGTGGGACTGGATAACTGTGCTTCACTGGGGCAAGGGGGGAGTATTGAAGGAGGTTGTGGTGTTACAGCCTTAAATTCTGAGGAGAAATGAGACAGAAACCACAAAGGAGTTTGTTGTCTTTCAGTTCTCTTGATCTCATTTTTTCTACAATCATTTCAGTTCTCTTCAGATCCAGGCTGGATGTTCAGGGTGTTTCTTTTGCATTAGCTCCTGTGAGCACCATCAGGGATCAGACCCTCGTGGTACAAGGGATGTAATAAACAATCTGTCATCTCCTTTGAACTCTTCCTTATGCGAAACCCCATGGAAAGCCCCCTTGTCCCTTGTGAGATTGGGTCTCTGTTCAGCCAGAGCTGTGTAACAATTGCTTCCTTGCATAAATTTGAACCAGATAAGAAAATAGCCATGTTTATGAACCCCTGGGTCATTTACAGCCCCAGCAGTGTTTTGGTGTGCACATATATAATGCATGTATTCACAGTAAATTCTTAAAAACCACCCCCTTGAAAACAATAACATTCCAGGAGCGTTCTCATCCAGGGAAGGGAAAGAAAGCTATGTAGCATGAAGTCTGTGCATTGTATGTGTACATACAGTGCTCAGAAGTATTAAAACTCACAGAAATTTATTATCCCTTAAGGGGCTCTTTTGTCTTTTCTTCTTCTCTTTTTTTTTTTTTAAACCCCCAAACCTTTACTCCTCTGTAATACCTTGCATATGAAAGAACCTTAATAAATTCAGCCCTTAAATGTGCTCTTAAGCAAGAAAGTGGCATTGTTATTTTATAGCTGGGAAAAGAGCCGTATAATTTGAAGGGTAACATTCTTTAAGTGTTTAGCTGGGCATCCAGCTTTCTGTCTAACTTGCAGTGAGAATTAGGTGTCGTATTCCATAGGCATTTTCACAGATCACACTATAAATTATTTATTCTGGACCAATTCTTCCTCCAGACTTCCCAAACAAATGCTTTTCACCACTGGAGTGTTCCTCCTCTCCCTCTCGCTGTAATACATGGCTGTAACAACAGTCTTGGCCTGGAGGGCAGTTTACCTACAGGTTTGCTTTATTTTTTTTGGCTGGCTCTCTAAATCTGCTTAATGTTAGTAACTTTCACTGGAAATTCTCGGCGTGCTTTAGGATGACACTGATGGTGTCAGGGTTGATTTACATTATCTCTTTAAAGTAGCATTAGCTTGCCTAGGACTTTTTCTCTTATTTGTTTTAGAATTCATGTTCTCCAGAGAGGAGCCTTTTAACTGTGAAATGTAAATAACCTGACAAGGAAGACTTCAAAAGAAAATGAGTCTTTGTCCATGGCAGTGATACCAAGCTTGCCAACTCCGTAACCTTTAAAACAGAGTACTTTTATGCTTGACCTGTCATCTGCCTATAAAAATAATCTTAGATCAATGATACAGTGCTTTCAAGAATGTGTCTGAAGAAAGCAGACACTTCTATGTATGTGTTCTGTCATTTCTTCATTGTGATAGACCATCTGCTGCTTTAACTCTCAGTAGGATCTGGTTATTGATTCGGTGTAAGTGCCTGGCTCTGCCTTTTGCTTGCACTGAGGTGATGAACACTTTGACTGCAGCTTGCAAATTGATGCTGCCAGATAGCCAGGCCGATATTATATAAATATATAATGTGTTATATGAAATCACCAAGGGTTTGTTTTTGCCTTCCCCCATTCTTTATTCCAGTGCCATTCCATTAAGCTGTTCATTAGATGAAAGGTTGTAATTCAGTCTTCAGTGGATGAAATGTATATGTACTTATAGAATCAAAGACATTCCAAGAAAGGTTGTTTATTTTCTTACTACCTTCTTTAATTAAACGTCGATGGTAGGATTCTGACTGTCTGACTTCAGAGAAACTGATGAAGCAATAATGCTTGCAGTGTGATCCAGCAGGGATGACCGGAGTTATGCTTCTTGGCTGTTGGACACTGCATGCATAGTCAACTTAATTCTCCTGTGGACAGGAGAGTTGGAATTTCAGATTTCACCATGGCTGTTAGTTTAATTTTAAAGTGAAGGGGAAGTTCTGGAAGTTCTATGTTTTATATTTTGCTATTATGTAACTTCAGTTAATATTTGGGTTATATATCTATTTGGTTCAGCTTGCTGACACTCAGCTTTAAAGCGGAGCTGGGAATCTCAGTTAAAACCTGTGTTTGTCCACTTTGTTTTATTTCTAGTGCTCTGTCTCAGACTTGTCAGCCTGAGTTCTGAGCTTGCTGCTGATCTGCACTGTGGATGTATCCTGGGACTCTCCTGAGAGGGGATTAGAAAGCACAGGCATTCCTCAGAGAGCCCATCCCTGCGTTCCCTGGCGGGCTGGGGCTGTCCCAGAGTCACTCCCAGGATCCGTATGCCAGTGTTGGGGTAGATGAGAATTCATGGAAGGTGACCCAGCTAATTGCCTCTAGTATCCATGCACAAGGAATTTTTGTCAAAGTGGGAAAGAAAGTAGGAAAACCCTTCATGTTGTGGGTGATTGGGAAGAGTTTGAGGACGTGCAGAGAGGTATGCCTGTTATATCCAAAACTCTCCCCACCCCCAAAACCCACTTGCATTTATCCATACATAGTACATGGAGTTAGGATGAGGGAAATAACTTCAACTTTCACTCACTGTAGTTTGAAACAGTTTTGAAAATATTTAGATACTCTCCTCTCCTTCCAGTCTCATTTTCCAAGGTGAGCTCGTTCTTCTGAGGAATGAAGCTGGATCTGCACAATAAGGTGTTTTCATATTTAATTAAAACTGATAAGAGGGGGAGAACAGGCCACAAAATACAAAGACAACTATTTTCCTGTGGTTTCCATCTTCTGAGCTTCCCTCCATGAAACTATTTGGGCGTTTCTGATGCTGGTTTGTCATTGTATATAAAATACCTCAAACAGACTCCTTGGAGAAAAAGAAACACCGTGATGTAATTTTACTTTCAGGAAAGAAATTGAGTGTTCTTCCTGGCTTCTTGGAAAAGCGAGGTGTGGTGTTGTCCTGAATTCCTTGTACACAGCATCTGTACGTGTTGTTGATACCCATAGTGCTTTCATCTCCCAGTAAAGAAGGGAAAACAGGGAATGTGTAAGAGCATGATACACTCTTGGCAGCTGTTCTTCATATCTATCCCATCCCGTGCCATTCTTGCCCTCTGTTCCACCCCCACACTCTGTGGGCACATGTGCAGTCTGGATTTAGTCTCCTTCACGAATGGTTTTTTTCATGTGCCATCTTGGGCCATGCTGCTCATGAGATAGAAATAAATATATATATATAAGTACATATATAAAATTTGAATGTGTATCACAAAGACAAGGTTCTTCAGTGCTCACTGTTCCTCATGCTGTTGCCCCGGTAGCGTCAGGTGTAAATCCAACAGGAAGGCTCTCCAGAGGGGTTCCAGTTTGTTTAAGACTGTCTGGGTTTGTATATTTTGTCCTGTAGCAGCTCTTCATTTTGTGTATAAGGACAGTTCATAAACAGATGTTGAATCTCAGCATGGTGCCTGCTATTTCCTGCTATTTCTGACCTGCTGGAACCACACAGACAATCCTTATTCACACCAGTTAGCTCCACCGGTAATCCACACAAGTACGGTTCCTGCTAACTCTTTCTTTTTCAGGTTGTCTCTTTAAATGTGTCTCTTTAAATATGTTTATACCTACTAAAATGTTAAGAGATTTCTGATTGCCCAACCTATCAAGAGACGTATTAATTAATTAAAGTAGGTGCTCGTTTGCTTTGGCACAAACAGAGAAAGGAGGAGGTAGAATATAAAGAATGATGTCCAAACTAGCACAAATTAACCTTGTGACTGTGATACCTGCTGTGCTGATGGAAATCGCTTCAGGCTGAGTCAGGCTTCATCCACTATCTCATTTGCTTGTTGGTTTATCTGAAAGGGCCTCTATTTGTGTGTATGTGCATAAAATAGGGCATACAGTTTTACCTCATTAAATGTGAAACTCTGCTTGGAGGAATATTGCTCAAGAAAACCACATCAGGCCAAGGTTTTGAAAATGCAGACTGGTTTAGAGAATGCATTTTAATATATTGAAGCCTCAAGCCATCTACCTCTGCTCCTCAGAGCTCTACCTGAAAGCTTTCAGGGCTGAATAATTTAAGGTTTGGGTTTTTTTTTTTTTTAATTCTTTCTGCAAGAAATACTAGTCTGATGTTTTATTTTCTTAAAGTCTGAACTCCACATAACTTTTTTTCAGAACTGTTTATCCTCACTCCAGACATGAACCTTGGAAAGGTGGCAGAAAAAACAAACAGCTGCTGTGTTTTTGGGCAGTCTGCATTCCTTTAAACGCTCTGAGATCAGACTTGTGCTGAGATTTTCAAATTATTTGTCCTAGGGCTTAACCACTTTCACTCCTGCTTAAAAGTCAGTGACTTTGCCATACTGGTGCTTGTGAGAGCTGTCATGCAGAGCCTTAATGATTCAAGAACTATGAATATATGATGTGTTCGTAGGGCTTTTTATTATTGTTTCATTCAAACTTCACCTACCTCCCTAATCATCTTTCCATTTTTGGACTCCAGTTCTTTTTTTAACTTGAGCACATTGCTTAAGATGTTCTAGGGAACTTTGTTTTCATTTTGGTTTTGGGGATCAATTTGATACATATAAAAATGTTATTAATGGACCAAGGTGGAGGTAGTAAAAAAGGCTGCCACATGCCCAAGGCCCAGAGTCAGAAATTATCTGCTCAAGTTTGGGTTTCCTTCAGAAGTGGGAGACGGGAAGAAGAGCCACCGGTCCTGTGGCAGCATTTTGTGCCCTCTTTGAGGTCTCCAAAATACGTTCTGTGAAGCTGAAGAGTTGGAGCAAGGCAGGCTTGTGTGGTGAAAGAGTATTAAATGGTTTGAGCCCTCATGGATTTTCCTGCAAGATGTGGAGGTGCTACTTCTACTTGTGCATTTAAGTAGCCTAAATCCCAAATGTGTCTTGCAGTGCCTTTCCAGTTCCTGGAACTTCTGAGTGTAGAGATTGGTTGTACCAGGTCACTATTCTTGTGAGGTGGGTTAAATCCAGACGTGTGTTTACTAGCAACTGGAATGGACAAACAAAGCAGTCAGGCCAGTCCTGAAGGGCTTTTCTGTTAACTGTGCCCGTTCTTTTCTTTGGGCCCTTTTCCAGCAAAGCACTTAGGCACGTGCTTAAAGTTAAAGCCTGTGCTTAAGTGCTCTGCTGGTCTGGGTCCTTTATTTGCTGTCCAAGCGTGTTGGAATGAACAGGCTGTTGGTTGTAGGAATGTTTGGGGAACTGTTCTTCTTACACTGCTCATTTTCCTTCTCTGAACCTTTTGGCCACCTATGGCCCAGAAGATTTAATTTGTCTTTTCAGTATGACACAGAAAATGATTTGAAAATAGTATTTGAAAATGATTTGAAAACCTGTAGCAGGTTACTGATTAATTGGCACTGATTATGAAGGAACAGTGTATTTGGAAAAATCAAGGTCAGTCCAGCCTGAGGAGTTTTCATCTGATGTCTTGCTGACAGCATTTGTCATATGACAAAAGCATCTTCAGACCATTCAAGTACTATGGATTTGGTATCCGGAAAATTCTCCTCAAGTAACTGCTGTCTTTTAGGTGGCCCTTGTTATTTTTTGATCTCTATGCAGATTTGCTTATTTCTTTCTTTCTGGTTTTCACTGCTGCAGTCCAGAGCTGCCGATCTCTGATTCCTGCAGGCCAGCAAGTCTTGTGCTGTCCCTCGTCATCTTTCCCATACCATCCATGGCAAGTCAGGACAAGAGAACTCAGTTAAATTCAGACCTTGGGATTTCTCTCTGGGTCTTGCAGCAGGGAAAGTTTGCCTTTCACCTCTAAAGCCATTTTCGGACACCAGGGAGTTGATTTTCTTTGTGAGGGTGCAAACCGCTTTGCAGCAGTGAAAATGGCAGAGTGTGCAGCCTGATATTGCTGACCTAACTGTGGAGGTAGCAAGGAAAATCCATATGGGATAAGCCAAGCACAATCCTGCAGTTGCTTATGTGGACACGTGACTTACAGAAATGCCCCCGCTGACGTCAGAGACACTTTTTGTTCAGGTCAAGTTACTCACACCCACGTCTCTTTAGGACCAAGCTCATAAATAAATAGTTTACAAAATGGTCTTTAGAAATTTCATTCTTAATTTCTCTCAAATAAAAATGCACAGGCTCTCTATGAACAGTGATCTTTTTAATTCTGTCATTTAACTTGGTAAAACACACAAATGTGGAAATTATTTTAGGTTTGTTTTTTTTCATTAGAAACATACAAGCCATTAAAGAGGGAATAAAGCATTCCTTTTTTAGGCATCTAACACAGGGATTTTGAATTGACTTTTAGTCCACTCTTCTCTGTGCTTGCAGCATTTGTGAGTGTATTTTCTGCAAGTAGCGCAGTTTAATTCAAGTTCCAAGAAAGGGAAAGACAAATATTTTAGTGTTGTTAGGGCTGCATGAAAGGGTTCATTAGAGTTTAGAGCAGCGGTGAACTCCACCCTGCTGGTTCAGCCTCACCTTTCCCAGTGCTGGGTGTGAGGCAAGCTCAGGCAGTACCTGGGAGGCTGAGCTCTGGCTCTGAGAGAGCTGGGGATGTGCTTTCCCAGGTGAAGTTGTTCTTAAGATTTAAATGAATGTAAAAACCAATCATGTCCACCTTCCTTGTGTAACAGGCTAAAGCAGCTGAAATTAGAGGAGCAACGTCTTTCTTTTAGCCACTCTCCCAAGAGCCCATGGGTTGGTCTGGTTGGTTGGTCAAACAAGTCAAAGTGGAGTTTATTTGATGCAGTCCCTTCTCTTTGGCAGTGGCAGCAGAGATGCTTTCAGAGGAAACAAAGGGAGAGAGGAGTCCTAGAAATGACAACACGTTAGCATCCTTCTGGGGACAGTGCTTTGAAATCATGCTCAGTTAATGAGCATTTATATTCCTTTATGTTTTTTCTCTCTATTATTGTGACTGGAAGCAGTCCTGGTATCCATGTAACATAGTCTCCTTGTTTTTCTATTATTTTCTCTTGGTCCCACCAGTACCTTTTTTCTTTGAATGTCTTTATTGCTGCATTCTGAGGAATAATGACACCTGACTTATCTACTCTGTAGCCTTCCTTATTTTCTGCACTGATCTCCATTCCTCTCCTTGCTGATGTCAATAAGCTGAAATGTTTTTTCATTCTTACTTTATGGAAATTTATGTGTTCTTTTACTCACTTCTGTTGCCTCTTTCAGAACTCCTTGGTGGGGTTTTCTTTGTTTGGTTTATGAAATCCCACAGCTGTCTAAATAACACTGTTGATACCTTGGCTTTTTGAGATTTGCTTAAAAATCTACCCTCTTTTTTACATAAATACAATTGCAAAGGGCTGTAAATGCAAACCATTATTATTATTAATTAAAGATACTCTAGAAATAGATGCACTGCTGCTGTCATTTAAAATATTAAAATACAAGCATACAGTACATGTATGATGTATGTGAAATGAGCCATCTTGCTTTTCCTTTGATTTAAATCACCTTAAAATCTAACAAAACATGTTTTCAAAAATTGATAGTAATGACTAAATTTTGACAGAATATATCAAGTATTTAGGAATTTCTTTATGATTTTAAAAGTTTACACTGACTGAAGTGATTTTTGTGGTGAAAGGTAACAACACAGCTCATTGCCTGAGTAGGAATCTGTAGTGTGCATCTTTGATTCAGGTGCCTGTGGCAGCTGTATCCTGTCATGCAGACTCGAGTAAGACTTGAAGGTGGTTTCCCTGAATAAAGGAGGGCTCAGTATTCGAGTTTAGCATATGAAATGGAGATCAGCCTCCATCAAAATGCAGTTATTAAGACTTTCTTTTATTGCAGTACTCTTGGCAATTTCCCTGCTTCTGTTCTGGTTTCACTTAGGTTTTGTCTGGCCACAAGTGCATGACAGCCGAGGTTCCAGTTCAGCACCGTCTGACTAAGCTGGTAAAAACTCCCGTTAACCCCACTGACAGCTCTTCAGGACTCTATACTCACACATGTGTTCAAGTTCTGTGCTAAATTTGACTATCAACAGTTTGATGTTAGGAATATATACATTATTTATTCATGAATTAGTAAAATGTGTCTTTATAGCGGGGGTGTGAAGAGATTTCCGGACTAACAGTTCTCTCTCTCAAAATACCACTGGTAGGGCTGTAAGGGTGGGGTTTTTTCACACCACTCTAATTCTACTCAATTATATGAAGACAGCAGAAACCACATAATGAAGTGTAGCCCTGATCCTGTGGAGATTTGTGTTCCTGGTCAGTATCTGGAGTGTCAGGGTGCACATGGCGCTGGCCGGGCAGCACCCTCAGCGTCTGCCACACTTTCCGAACCACTGGAAGAGCCAAGGACTCTGCAAGTCCTTCTGCTCCCATGGGTGGTGGGTGTGCATGTTCTGTGTTTGCTTTTCACCCAGAGGAACGATAGAGGGTCATGGAGCAGTTACTGCAGTCTGCTGCAGCCTGCCCATGTTATTCCCTGTGGGATAAGGAAGTCTGGAATAATGCGGTGGCCGTGTGTCCGTGGCTGGGGCAGTGGCTGGTGCTGGCAGATGTGCTGGGTGATGCACGTGTGGATGTGCTGCCATTGCTGTACTGGGAGAGGCTGATGCTGCTGACAGGAATAATCTCACTCTATCCAAAGCCACACGGTGGGGAGGGAGCTGAGACCCAACTTCCTTTCTCTCAGTGACTTGTAGCCTTTGCTTAATCTCTTCACCTGCTTCCTTGAGTGTTTGGTGAAGCCTTGAGCTGTGGTAAATTTGCTCAAGCTCAGGCTTTCACAGGAAGCTGTTCACTGGCTCTGTGTACCAATACTTCCAGTTTTAATTGTGTCATATTTTTAACTGCCAGAAGGTAACAGGAGAAAATGTGTTTTTTAAATACAAGCTCTTAATTGAAATAAATATTTGACTTCCTATTGCAGAGTGGTTCGCTTGAAATACTGAGCTTGAAAGAATATATTTTTGTGATTAAATTGACCTGAAACATTGCTGGTGTTGCAGAAGGCAGGAGGAATGTCCCAAGGCTGTTGGACTGCAGTGGCTGGAGATGTGGGCTCTACTTCCAGTTTTGCTTTTCATTTCCCTTGCCGTTTTTGGATGATGTTTTTTTATAACCTCTCCTCCGCTTATTAAGCTTATAAAATTTAAAACAGTGGTTACTTAAAAACAGTGATTCAATTTTATATATGCACGCTCTTTGTTCCTCTCGTACTTAAAGATTTAACCTATAGTTGTCCATAGAAAGATTTTTAACACGTTCAGCATCAGTGTCTGAATGGTGTCTTTCTGTTTGGGTCTCAGTCTCTAGACTGAGCCTCTGGAGTTCAGGATTCAGTTCAGAGGTCTGAATGAGGTTTGCTCTTTGACCCTTGGCCAAATCCCTCGATTTTCTTTGCCTCTGTTTGCCATATTTTAAGGGAATGGATTACGATTTCCAGCCCCACATGCTATGTCTGATTTGTCTAGACAATACATTTTTTTGTCTAGGACTGTGTCTCATTATGAGTTTTTCAACAATGCCGAAGACAATGGGCTTGAATCTTGGTTGGGTGTCTGTAACATAATACAGAATGAAATCAATAAAAAACTCAGCAATCTGCTGACTGTTTGCTTCCCCTTGCCTCATGACACGGTGAGGCATATGTAGGTGGATAAAATGGTCTTATTTTGTACTTTCTGGTCCAACTCAACGTGTTTAACTAAATGAATCCACTGAAATTATTAGATGCACACAAGGGATTAATCTGACTCGATAAATTGCACTTCAGATGGGTGATTCCCTCCAGGTTTGGTGACATAACTTCTAGGAAAACTGAATTCAAGACTCTTAAGTCTTCCAATCTTTTGATACCATGTTTCTAAATAGAAACACACTTCTGAAAAGAACCGGACTCTGTTACAAATAGTAGAATTAACATCGTCTCATTGTGGTCAGTGTGATTCACCTTCTGTTGGATGACTTTTTTGACATTTGCAATGTTTGATGCATTTATTTGTATTTTTAAAGGACAGGTTTAAATAGATTACAGCAAACACAAACAGGCACATTCTCCCAATCCAAAGTAAATATCTCCATGTGTACACATTACAATCACATGTGTGTGTATTTATGAAAAAATAAAGCCAGTTTCCTTACAATACTTGTGTATCAAATGCACACTTCCACATCTCTAATGAGGTGTGCAAAAATTAAATTTTACAGAACCTCATCCAACACAGTATTTTCTTTAAGTGGATTGATCCTTTGAGTCTGAGTGTCACAAAAGGGGTTTTCCCAACAATCTCTCACTAAATTTGAGATTTATCTATGTAGTATAACATCAGTCTCATACCTCCTCTGGAATAAAAGAAACATCAACGCTCTACATTTCTCAAGAGACTTCTGTGCTTATTGTGGTGGTAATTGGAGGTCACTCTTCGCTCTGGTTGGGTGGTCAGAAGGTTGATGCCAGAGTTTAAAGCATTTCATTGCTTTGAAACCTTGTGCTGCTATGTAGGCTTTGAAAATGATCCTATTGTTCTTCTTTTTTTCCTTTCGAAGTGGCACCCAGAGTTTAAATATAACATGGAATCTCGTCAGGGAGTGGCTGTATTCAGAGGAGATTAATTATAGATGTGGGTGTAGAAAATTGCAAATGTGAATTGTATTTTTCATACAATAAAATCTGTCCCTTTAAGTAAGCAACAGACTTGCTTAGAAAATCCTGTGATTTAAAAAGCCAGCCAAAACCCTCCAAGTGTTACAGCATGAACACCAAATATTAGAGCGAGGTTTGAGTTAATTAATACTTTTTTCGCTTTACAAAAATAGTTGTAACTTTTTTGATTTGCTGATTGAAAGACCTTGTTTCCTGCTCACTGCTTGTTGCTGAGGGCTGAGTGACTTCCACACGCACACAGGGTGGTGTGAGCTCAGGAGAATCACAACTCCTACAACCTGTATCCCAACAAAAGACCTAAAAGTCCCTTCTGGATGAGTTTGGAAGCCCTGGTGTAATGCCTACGCCTGTTGGTGAGAGTTCTGATGGATCCCAGTCCCCCAAGGGCTCTGATGTAGCTGCCGTTCCCTAAGGGCCTCTCTCTCACCTAAAAGAGAGCGTTGCTCTTTCATGGGCTCTGCTTTGGCAGGGGGTTTTATGGCAGGGGAAGGGAGACCTGGTTTATATTTTTAAATAAAAGCTGTGCCACCAGTCCAGTGAGAATTCTGGCTTTCCAGATGTGAGGCCAACAAAGCTGCTGAATGCAAGTCCACAGATATTAAACCCCAAATTTAGTCTCGTTGGCTGGGAAGGAGTCTGGTAGGACCCTGCAAGTTCCCTGAGTCAGCAGTGTTCAGGAAAAAATGGGGGGAATAGTGGATCATTAAACCAGTGTTTTAACCACAGCTTTGAAAGAAAATCTGTGAAATCTTCACACCGTGTGTAGTACTTCAGTATGATTTTTGGAACAACAAAAAAACCCCAGAACTTGAAAGGGTTTGGAAAGGTATTATATAGCCAAATATCAGTATCATCATTAGCTTCCAGTATGCAGCTTGTAGGTCTTGAGCTGTTCATTGTCTTTTGGGTTGGTGGCTTTGTGGATTGGTGTCTTCAACCAAACTTGCACACTTATTGGAAAGAGGAATCTTTTCTACTAAATCCTTTTTATTTGAAACTGAAGAGAAATTTTCTGATGCTCAATTTTCCTCATGGTGAGGAAAAAGAAAAAAATCGAAGTAATTTTTTGAACATTAACTTTTAAATTTTGGGTTGTGGAGTTTAATCCTATTTCAACTGTGAAATATGACAAAATTGCCACTAACCTTAGTGTGAGCAAATATTGGCCTTTCATGATGATATTGGATCATTCTGATTTGTAATAATATTTTTTTCTCCTCAGCTTTAGTGAAGATTTCAAAGTGGGGAGAAAGCTTTGCTTTTGCTGTGATATTTAACTGCCTTCAAAAAATCTAAATGGCAGCCAGACTACTTCTAATTATTTATGATAAATAGAAGTGTTACCCAGAGCATAGGAAGGCTGAAGCTCGTAGAACTATTAACGCTGATTACAGTAATTTCCTTGCTACCTTTATAGAATAGATTTAAGTCCTCAGACATGCAAAGACTGAAAGTCGAGGCCCATGAGTGCAACTGGAATGTGTCTGCTACTTGTCCCAAACAGGCTTCCCCACCTGTCTTCTTTGTTTGGCCTGTTTAATGTTTTGTTGGGAGAAGAAAACCCTTTTCAGGCAAGAGTCAAATTGCACGGCTCGCTAAGACAATGGGTTTGGGCAGGCAGGAATTTCATAGGCTTTGGGTCAAAGGCAATAATCATAAAAAGTAATGTGTTGTAAATGTTAGGATCTTGGGATTTGCGTGGCTGGGTGGCTGGAGCAGCCCCGGACAGGTTTTGCTGTGTGTACCTGCAATTAAGGGGCTGTTGAAGAGGTGAAAGGAGGGGAGCGCAGGCAGCCGGTGTGAACCAGGGCACATCCCGACTCACCCTGAGTTTTCCAGCCAACCTGCCCCAGAGATGGGCTGAGGGACAGCAGGGACAGCTCTGCTGCACCACCCTGAGCCCAACCCACTGCCCTGGTTCCTTTTAGCAAACGCTTAACAGGGGCAGCATCTCGTACACTTCGTGTATTTCAAGGCTCAATGATCAGATGTCACTTTTTTTCTCCTCTTTCTTGAGAAGTATTCCCTTAGGACAGATTTTCCCTATTTCCTCCAAGCAGCCACATACACCGCGCAGGCAGAGGCATTTTTCCTAAATGCCAGTGGTGGATGTGGATCCAACAGTCTGGTTCTGTTTCAATGGATTAATGGATATGGCATTGCCATAACAGAGCAGAGTGTAATTACGTGTTTCCTGTTGCTCTCTGATAACCTCCACTGTATTTTAGGCTCTTGCAGCACCAATGCCCAGTTCTGTTCTTGGATGCTGGGAGTATGCGTGCTGGGTGTTAAATTTTTTTGCCTGGAACATTTTTGCACAAACCACAGCCAGATCTGTGACTGTGTTAGAGCTGTAAATTGCTTGCTTTTGTGAAAAGCTTTGAGACTGTGGGGTGCATAATTTGGGAGGACATTGGCAGCCTGGCCCAGATGTCAATATGTGGAGACGTTCACTTGAGCAGAATCTACGCCCCCATTTACAATTTGAATTCAAAATCTGTTTTAAATTTAAAGTTTGCAGAACAAAAGGAAAAGCATTTGATGATGTGACAGTCACACTCCATTGTTTCAGGTCTCCTTCTTGCGTTCACAACGTCATAAAGCTTTCTTAGCTTTTGATTCTTTGTAGCTTTAAATAAATCTGCCCAACAGACCACAGAGAGTTACTTTATCCTACTGCACGCTATTCCTTTTGGGATCTAACTGTACCCTATCCTTGCGTCTGTAGGATTTAGCTTTGGCACAGCCCTCAGCAGGTGCAGCTGGCTTTAGTTCAGTGATCCAGTGATTGAACTGCTACACTGTTAATGATGCCTAGAAAATTAATTAAGTTCCTGAGTTTAGGTTCATTTCTGAGCAGTTGGGATGAATGAAGCAGATCCTTTTGCTTTGGGATTGAGAACAAAGCTGCCATTCAACTCAGGATGCCCCAGCCAGGGGTTCTCTGCCTTTCAGGCTGGTGGCTGACTCATTTTCCAGGCTAACTAATCTTGTGCAACCCTCTGGAATGGAAGGCCATGTTGAAATGCCTTATGAGGTCACTTTTCAGGAAAAAACTGTTTCTTTTAGTAACTTTTACTTGATAGGACTTACCTATCAAGCTATACTCAGAATAGGGATGACTTCCACAAGACAAGCTGCAGTTCAGGAGTAGCCCCCAGGAATATTTTCATAGCAGGTGTTCTCCCAGGCAGGGCAGGATCTCTGCAGCGTTGGGAATCATGCCCATGCTTGCTTTATCCCTTTTGGAGTGTGGGAGATGTGTCAACAAAGAATGGACCGAAGTGTGAAGCTCTGGTGATTCTTAAATAGTTGTGGAGAAGTTTTTTGTGACTTTTATCTTTTAGATACGTTTTTCTGCAGATAACGTAGAGCGTGCATTAATTCCCATTTTCAGTGAATGTAACTGATTTCCTTCTCTCCAAGAAGTACAACAGAGTGAGAGAAAATACTCAGAACGGGTAGATAATGTGGGAGGAGCCACAGAGAAACAAACTTTGATCACCTGAGTGATCACACGTCCACTTGCCCCAGATCCTTTGAAGGTTAGTTGCTTCCAGACGGCATTTTGGGAATTACGAGTGTGTGTTCACAGATCCTCCGTGTTTTGAAGACTGCTGAGATTCTGGTCGTGCAGGACTTCAGCACATCAAGTCAGTCCTCAGCAAGAAACTTGTAAGAAACTCTAAACATAAGCATTTCCCTGTTGAAAATCTGGTTTAAATAAAATAAAAATTTTCCATGCGTGGCGGTTGGGGTTTTTTTCAGTAGGAATATTCTAAGCAAAACTTTTTGTTCTGAACAGAGAAAGGAAATCTTTCATTTCATTGTGCTGGGGATATGCTTGAGGAAAAGAGTCTCCAAACTCATGGTATTTCGGACTGGCTAAATAGGGCTCATGCTGCTGAGGTGTTCCATGCTACGGCTGCTCAAATCCTGTGCTGGATTAGGCAGTTGGGAGAGGACTGTTGCCTCTGGAATTGCCTGTTCTCTGCACCTTTGAACCCAGCTGATCCTGGGAGTAAAGTAAGAGGAACATTTGCTTCAACCCATCCGGTTCATCCAGCTTCAGCTGGTACAAGTCTGGTGTTTATGGCCAAATAATTGAGGCAACGCTGCCAAATAGGGAAAATGGAATATACCACAGCAGATATCAGTGCTGTTTCTGTTTAATGTCTGCCCTTCATCTCATCCAACTTAAGAGTTCTATGAAATATAACATTTTCTCATAGTTGAGGCTTTTTTTGTAAGTCTAAGGATTTGGTTCCTCAGGTGGTTCTTCACCATAGTGTCTTTCTGGATAGAGTTTTCCTAAGTTAGGAGTTGTGCTATCCCCTTTTCAGGGTGATTCTCTGGAGGAGAATTTCTGAAGGATTTCCTGTAATTTAGTATATATTAAAAAATATATAAATAAATATAATACATGTAATATACATCTATACCATTGGCTTCAGCAGTCACAAGCCATGAATGAACTGCTCTCTCTACGTGTGCATAGAGCTCTCTAGGACATACAAACTGAGCACCTCGTCAGGTAAGGGGCAGGGGTCTGAGTTCAACCCATCCAGGTGCTTTTGAAGCAAGTGGTGATGTTAATCCATCGTGGCCATCACAAAGAAATCCCTTCCTCTTGAACTCTTATCTGAGAGAGCAGAATGCCCTTCTGCAGTATAACACTTTTGCTTTGATATTAAGGATTTGTATAAAGCCGTATTGTTCCATTGAACACCTACTTTTTGAGTGGCAGCAAGAGTGGAAGAAGGAGATTGAATCCCAGATAAGTGTAAAGGCTCGGACTGTGTTTAAAACAAGCATTTTGAGTTTCTTGCTGTGGCCATGAGAATCAAAACCTGCCAACATGATGTTTTAGTGTTTGAGCTCGGATCTGAGGTTGGTTTTCCTACCAAAACCTTCCGCTTAGAGAGATCTGCCAGTCAATTCATTTGGGAAGAGTTGTCTTTCCCAGTTCCTTTTCCATATTATGTTAAAAATTCAACCAAACCCCCTCTGTTTATCCTTGTTCTGTAAGCACTTTGCATTTATAAATCTGCAGGGTATGTTCAGTCCAGCCATATCCTGCCAGAGAGCTCCTGGATCTGCTGGAATTCTGTGGATTGGCAGGGGCTGGTGTGTCCCCATCCAGTGATTCCATGGGCCTGTGTGTGTGCTGTGGTGTTCCACAGAGGGAGCTGTGTGGGACAACAGGCCCCTGTTTAAAACATGTTCTTTGGAGCATTTTTCAGGGTGTGGCATTAGTTCAGAGCTTCAGTCTAATTAGAAAAAGACATATTCGGTTCTGATGATAATTTGTTATGATTTGGTGTTTCCCATATTTGGGAAAACTTGATGCATTATTGTTTCATTCTTTATGTCTAAATTTTTCCTAAAGTGATGAAGTGCTTTTTATTTCAAATACCCTGTCTTTATTTTTCCTTTTAACGAGAGTTTTGAACTGATTTGGGGAAAATGTTTATTTTTTCCCAGTATTCTCTTCAGCCTAGAATTTATTTATTCACCCAGTTTTTGTCAAAGGTCCTAATTAGATTTCTGTGTCTGGCTTTTAAATCCTTGGAAATTGGAATTTCTTATATCAACATTGTCATTGCTGTAGTTACAGGTCATGTGCTTTTTCTGTTTTCAAACCAGACCCTGAGTTGCGATTGTGTGATCTATTCTTAAACTATAAAGAAGAAAAAAAAAAAAAAAGGGGGTGGGGCTGTCAGAACTGTTTTAAGAATAGTCCTGAAATAATCTCTGCATTTATTTGCTGCATTTATTTAGAGGGATATAAATAGTTAATTAATGTATTTTTTCCCCCAGAATACGTAATGTTATTTACACTCTTGTAGCAAAAAGCAACCAACACACCTTTACAGCCAGTGGGACGTGAATGACCATCACCTGTCCTCTGGCTGTAAAAATATGGTCACTCCAGTAGAATGGGATGGAAGGAAATGTGAAGCATTTAAAATACACTTTTCTGTCCTCGATGAGAAAGTGGGAGTTCAGAGAGTCCGTGTAATCGTCCCATCTTCTGCTCAGTGTCACATAAGAGGCTGTTGCTTCTTGTTATGAACCCCCCAAAACATGGAATACAAGTCCCAGATAGTTTTCCAGATCTGTGGAAAGGCTCTTCCTGTTCTTGTTTGGCTTTACTCTGTTTGCAGTATCAGTGTCTGTAAGCTCTAACTTTGATTTGCAGATAGGAAATAAAAATAGCTTCTCTTTTTCTGCTCAAGGCCAGGTTGGACGGGGCTTGGAGCAACCTGGGCTAATGGAAGGTGTCCCTGCCCATGGTAGGGGGTTGGAACAAGATGAGCTTTAAGGCCCCTTCCAACCCAACCCATTCAGTGATTCATATTTCAATCCCCGGGTAGCTGACTTGCATGAAAGGGAAGATTTCCTTTTACTCCAAAAAATAATTTTTGTAGAGAGAAATTTTATTTGGTTTTTACTTATGCAAAACTGCAAGAAGAAGTCAAATGCTTCAGTAAAATTGAGTTTGCTTTGAAGATACACGTTCAAACTGTACCATCCTAATAAAGAGAATATGTCTGTGTAAGCTCACCTTGGCTAAACATGAGTCACAAATAAGCTGACTTGTAAAACATCAAAGAAAATCCACCTCTGAGCAGGGTTTCTCTTTGAGAACAGTTATGATGTTGTGTTTCCCTGAGATGCATCTGAGCTGTCTTGCACTTGCTGCTACCGTGGTATTCCTAGGGCTACAGAGAGCTGCAGTTTTCAGTGGTATTTAGCATTTTGAATACCTTTTAGTTGACTGACTTTTCAAGCACAGTTTAATACTGATCTTTTGAGATGATTCTTTGTGTTCAGACAGAAAACAGTCTATCAGGAACATGGCTCATACTTTGTGGAGGAATGAGGTTGGGGATGTTGATAAAAACCATTCTGTGTGTTAGGACAGACTTCCCTGCAAGTGTTCTTGTCCTCTGTGTATATTCTGCTCCTGCCTGTGCCCTGTGGTGCTGTCCTGGCACAGCAGAGTTTAACATCAGCTTCTCTGGAATGAGACTTGTGCATGTGACCCCATCATCCAGATCTCCTGGAAACTGTAATTCGGTTGTAACAGAAGTAATAATACAGAGTTTTCCTAAGGACAAACTGTGTGCAAAGCAACCATTTAGCCTGAAAAAGCAGCACTCTGAGCTGCCTGCTTGAGAGCTGTTGTGTTCCTCCCCTGCTCTCCCCCAGGCACATGCACAGCCTGTTATTTGACTGATTTATGCAGTGAAGTGGCCAGACCAGGAGTTGTTTCAACAGAGAAGAATCTTAAACACAAGGTCCTTTTAAGGTCCTCAAGATGTGCACTCCAAACAGTAACGAGATTTTTTTTAATGTGAGCATTCTGCTGGAGTTTTTGACCAGTGGAGAGGAGATCCTTTTGCAGGAGCTTGTTTCTAGTCACAGGTTTAAACCCAAACGTGTTCATTTGCCTGACTGTGCCTGTATTGTCTCTTTTCTAGGTCCCTCTGTACAGTAGTGTGCAAGTGGACGTACACGTCAGATAGAGGTTGGGATGACAGTTTCTGGAGAATGATTGGTTTGGAAGATTTGGTGAAGGATAAGTATGAAAAAATAGGTATATCAGGGTGGTTTTTCATATACATATATATTCATATTAATAGAAAGCTTTATGTGTATATATAAAAGATATATCTATAGAGAGAAATGGGGCTTTGAGCAACCTGGTCTAGTGAAAGGTGTCCCTGCCCATGGCAGGGGGTTGGAATGAGATGAGCTTTAAGGTCTCTCCCAACCCAACCCATTCTCTGAATTCTCTGAAGAAAAGATATATACATATAAAAAGATATTTTGCTGTATTACTGTGAATGTCAGCAGCTTCAAATAGGTTGCTGAGATGGCTGGATGCCCATAGGGAACAGACTTCCTAAGTGCATCCTTTACTTTCCATTGTTGTGAGAAACTGTGTTTAAATTTTTCATCTCCTACCCTGCAGAAAGGCCTGGAAGGCCTTTCTGTACTGCTCAGTCTCAACAAGAGAGGAGTAAAAAGGAGCCCCAGCAACTGATGAAACAAAGGACACGCTCAATATGGGTATATTGGATGGCAGGCTACAAAAAAAGCTACAATACAGTAATTTATAGCTGTTACTGATAGCATGATTTGTGACCTGTACCAATCTCCTTTATAGTCATTTTCAAAAAAAGTGCTACTTCTGCTTGTTGTTATCTTTATACATTTTTTTTCACTCTCAGAGCCCAGGTTTAATTAGAATAGTAGCCTTGCTAATAGCAGTTCCTACAGCAGATATTCATTAAAGGTCCATAATGTTAATATACCAGAAAATTTCCAGGATAACTTTATTAGACTTTCCCTGTTAAGTTAATGGACTTTTAATGGATGTCCTAAGCAGACATGTCATTAACGAGAATATTACCAGACATGAATTAAAATATGCTCATTCATCAAAGTTAATTATCTGAAATTTCCTTTGATTTTTTTTTTTTAATGTCGAGCACTTTGAACAAGTTTGTACAGCAGTTTAAATGCAGCGACATGAAATGGAAATGGTGGAGGAAGAATTGTAGTGAAAAGAAATGTAATGAAATCTATAAACTTTTCTGATCATCACATAATCTGCTATCAGTCATTTTCGGGTTATCAGAAAATAGTACTTGAAAGCTTCCTTGAATAGATTTCAGCTTTTCCCCTGCAAATGAAACTGCTTATGCAGAGGTACAGAACCTACCAGGAGAATGAGGCTTTCAGCTTCCTGAGGTTTTGGGTTGAATACAGTTCTTACAACATCTGTCACATGTGGCTTTTAGCAAGTCTTCAACAAGTTAAAATAAGACTTGCAATAAATACATGTTTTTACCAGAAAATTGAACATCTTGCCAGCTGGTGGTCTCATGGAAGGGTATTTCAAAAATAAATTATTTATGAAGTGTAAGCTAAGGCTTGAATACAATATTTATGCAATGCACTTCAAGGACAGTGCAAAGCAATTTGCCATTTTAAGTAACAACATGCATGTTTTAAATGATAAAGTAGCCATTAATAAAAGGGGCCTTTTCTTGTGATGGGAGCCTCATAACACTGGCCTATATATGGCTCAACGTTCATTAAGAGAGAAGCCATCAATTCCCAGGATCAGGCTTCCATGTTCGTTAAAACACAGTGTTTACAAAATAAATCAGTCAGTTATCTTCTGTTGATGTGTTTCTTGCAAGGCAAAAGTGTTTCTGTGAGTTACTGGTGACAGTGTCTATGAACCACAGAATCCCTGGGTGGGTCTTGGCTGGAGTTGGAGAAGCACACTCTGACCTCCAAAACTGCACCAAACCTTAGGCCAGAACTTGTAGCTTGTGCTCACCTTGAGAAATCCTTTGGTTTCAGATTCTGGGGCTGATCCCCTCAGGTGAATCCAAAGCATAAAACAATTTCTGTTTGCATAATAATGCTGAAACCAGGCCCTAGGGAGAATATGAGCTTGTTTCCCTGACCATTTCTCTAACCTTGCCTTTTTTAAAAAGGAAAGTGTTGCTTTTGTTATATTTAGCAATGTGATAACATCACAAAAAGCAGGAGAGTGTCCTTCATTCCTGTGTCTGTGCAGAGGGAGTGAGGAGCTCGCTGCACCAGTGTGGAACCCAGATAGCCACCACTCTGTTCCTTTCTCTCCTACCCTGCACCCCTTGGAGTCTCTTGGAAGGATGTAGGTTCAGGAGACAAAACAAAGCACCTCACCCTGCCCAGGAACTGCTCCATGGTGTTGTGTCCCAGGGAAGTGCTTTGCTTTCTGCCACCCTGAGTCATATCAGTGTCCCTGAATGTGGGGGAATGGGAACGGGAACATTGTTCCAATGAGAGTTGGGGGATTTGCTTGTTTTAATGAGTGTTCAGTGTTACTGGGCTCGGGAGGAGCACTCTGAATCAGCTCATCTTTCCTCAGGTTAATCAGGACCGTGTAGATCCACCTACCAGGAAGGTGATATTCAACCACTGAGCAAACTGCAGCTGGAATGGTCCCGGTTAGTGGGAGATTGCTTCCCTCACATCTCATGGTGTCAGCATCAGTGCCGAGGCACCATCCCTGCCAGGAGCCCAAAAATACCCCGTGCACCAACTCAGCTGAAGCTGTACTTCCAGCATTGCTTCAGGGTGCTGCCCACAGGGGAACGGCCTCAGCTGCTGGAAGTGCATCCTCTTATCCCAAGGGGAGGACCTCCCTGGACAGTGTGTGCTTCCAGGAGGAGAATCAGAGCCTGCCACGGCTGACAGGGAAGGATGGGCAGCAGGGCACTGAGCTGCTCTGCAGATTAAGGAGCTCGAACTTGTCAGATAACCCAGGTAGGAGGAGGCTGAAGAGAGGTTGTACATGCTCAAAACCTCCTCCTGAAATGAAAACAAAACCAAAAACCTGACAGGGCTGAAGTAATTCTGGTGGAATTTCCTCTTCTGTTCTCAAGCTTCTCTAAGCCCGTGTCTGTCTTCTCAAGGTTTGTTTAGCTCAAAGACAAGGATGTATTTTAGTGCCTGCACGTTCCCCTTGTAAAGAGAGATAATGGCCTTTTTCTCATGTATCTCTCCTAAAAGATTAGCAGGCTCTGAATCATCGTTTCTTTTAACCAAAGCAAAATGGCACAAGATAAAATTAGCAAAATTTTCTTACTGTAACAAAAGTAAATACAAAGTTTAAAATATGCAGAAAAGCTATGTTTGTTCTGTTTTGGGTTTTTTTTTCAATCTCTGCTGAAGTCATTATTGTTTCCAATCAGAGGGAACCGTAGATGAATAGTTACAAACAGATTTTTTTTTTTTGTTTGGAGGTAGCTTTAACTTTCATGCCACTGGAAATGCTTAGGGAAATTACCTGAGAACAACTTCTTTAATGTACATATTTCTTTATTCTGGTAAATACGCTTTTAGGCATCACTTTTAAAACTTCTTGCCCTTTAAAAATACATTTACTGTAATCAGAGTGCTGTGGTTCCAGGGAGTACATTCCTCTTGGTTTCAGTTTAACTTAACACATGACCTTGTTGATAAGGGAGACCCTCACATCTGACCTTTAGGATCTTCCACGAACCTTTCCCACATCGGGGCGTGGGTTCACATCTGAAAACTCCCAGGCCTTTGACATTTTCTGTTTCTCAGAGCAGACCAACCTTTCAGGGAATCCACATAACAAGTTGTTTGTGGTCCCTTCTGTACATTGTAATTTACTGATCAGGCTTGTGAAGGTAAAGAGTCTTATCTGAAGATACTGAAAAATTTATTGATCCCATTAATTTGCTCACCAAGAGAGTGGAAGATGACTCGTATTCAAACCACTGGGAAAGTGTTGTGTACTACAGGCATTAGCATTTATCTGCTGTGGTAAAAGCACGTGATATGAGTATCTCTTTGTGGTACTATAAAACCTAGAAAGACATTAACGATTCCGTTAAAATTTCATGTACTATAGACCTCGTAGGGTACTGGAGCGTATATTCCATTTGGAGGAAAAGGCCTGATAAATTTTCACCACAGCCTTTTACTTCAGGGCCTACTTAAGGGACCAAATAGTGATTTTTTTATTGAATGGTAATATTTCATACCAGGTCTTTTTTGGGTTGAAGATGGTGGCTTTGTGTGAGAGAACGTTGTGGGTACTGCAGAGTAGGTTCTGCTGATCTTACAGGTTTTGTAGCTTTTGTAAAGGGCAGTTTGTCACCTTCTTTCATCTGTGCTGGAGCAGCAAACTGATATTAATGTAGTAGCTGTAGTTTTGCTTGATTTGCTTTAGTGTACGACTGGCAGAATTCTTTCATGTGTGATTTTGGTTTCGGGATGATGGTGGCTTAAGGAAGAACAGCCTCTGCTCCTTATACATCTCTTTGCTTAAATTCCACTCTCAGACTTTTTCCCACTCATTCTTCTTAGCCACCTTCTAGAAGAATGCTTCTCATTTTCCAGAGATTGCCCCTATATTCCTCCAGTAGGATTTCTACTTATTTTTAATTTATTGTTATTATTATTTATTTTGGCATGGTGTTTTCAATTATGATGGGTTTGACTTGACTCTGAAGTGCATTTCTGGTTAGTGGTCTTTACTCCCCTCCATCAGTTCACCAGTGCCGCCCTCCAGCACTCTGCCTGTGCTTTAGTGTACAGCCCCGGCACTTTGCAACCCCACTTTTAACTCTCTCCTTAATTCCAGCACTTTGGGGACTGCAGGCTTGATGTTTTCATGGACCTGGGCACTTGCATATGCCATTCTTGAATGTCCTGAAAAGATGGATCTGTATAATTGGAAGACTGGATGTTCTTTTCTAATGCTCTTTCATTTAAATATTTGGAAATAAATTGATAATGCAGAAAACGCGTGGTTCCTATGAGTAGTTACATGCCTGCATGTGCCACTGAATCCTTCCATATACAAACCTAATAAAGGCATTCAATATCTCCCTTTTTACACTTTAAATAGAGTCTGCTTAGGTTCTCTGTTTTGTCAGTAGTTAGCTCTAATACGTGAATGTTCTCTTAATTTATTTATATTTAGGCTGAAAATGGGAGATTCAGTGCAGGGTGGGAGAATATGGTCAGTATTAACTTAATGCTACAGCAGCTGTGAAGGGAATGGTCAATCCATTCGTTCTGCCAGTTTTCCCTGTCTCTTCCAAGGCCTTTGATGCCAGATGCTCTGGAGCATATGAGGGATTTCCTTGAAGGCTGAGAGAAAGGGATGATGGTTTGTTTTTTTTTTTTCAGGTCAGCTTGTAGCTGCCAGTTCTTCATAAAGCTGGATTGCAGCAACAAGCTTTAAACACTGTTTTGCAAGTGGTAGAGAATAATAAGGAAAGGGATTCTCTGAAGTATGGGATGCCGTTATCTGTCTTTCCCTGGTCTTTTGCTATCCCCAATAAATTATAACACATTGCAATTTGAAACAAAATTAAAAGGATGAATCAGAGGATATTTACACTTACATGCTGTCAAAATCCATGGAATTTACAAGTGAATAGTGTTCCAAATATGCTAACATTTTTCTGGCTTCCTGTCATTTCAGTCTGTCCAAGAGCTGTAGCAACTGCAAAGGAGCTGAAACTGGCACAGTGCAAAGAGGTTTTCGGGTGTCTCCTGAGATCTTGAGGCATTGTTTTGTAATACATGATTCAGCAGGAAGAAGTTGGGCTTTTCCTCAGAAAAGCTCCCCACTCCTGTGATTTCTGTTTTATTTTCTACTTTTTCCATCTTGAGATCACTGAATCACATGAATCATGGGGATCAGAAGTGCCATCTTGAAATGATCAGAGCAGGGTCACCTACAGAAGGTTGTTCAGGGCTGTGTCTGGTTGAGTTTTAGGTCTTTCCAAAGGTGGAGATTCCAAAATCTGCCTGGGCCACCTGTTGCAGTGTCTTGACCACTTTTCTCCAATAAAAACATCTTTTATTTGATTGAAATGTAATTTCCTGCATTTCAGTTTGTGCTTGTCACTGCTTGTAGTGTCACTGTGAGAAGGGTCTTGCTCCCTCATCTTTACTCCCTCCCTCCCATCAGATATTGATGGTAAAATCATCATAATCATAACTACATGGATAAAATCTGCCCCCACCACCTCCAAGCCTTCTCCTTGCTGTCTAGTCTGAGATACTCTTCCTCTTTCCAATAACTGTTCTTTCACAGGCTGAGCTGAACTCGGGTGGCTCAGGTTTCTCCAGGATGTTTCCCGGGTGACATTTTCCATTCCTCTTCCACCAGGGAAAGGAACCATCATTCACCCTGCTTATCATCAGCTCGAGTCCTGCTGGCAGGTGGTTCCTTTCCACTT
Source organism: Rhagologus leucostigma (assembly GCA_013397725.1). Lineage (NCBI taxonomy): Eukaryota > Metazoa > Chordata > Aves > Passeriformes > Rhagologus > Rhagologus leucostigma. The sequence continues at coordinate 769,302 of VZTD01003312.1, read as the reverse complement.
CTCCTCCTCTCTGCTTGCGGCAAGTGAGGAGTGCTGTGTGCTGTGCCTCCATCCCTCGTAGCTTAGAGAACTCTTGTAAAAGTTTGGATCTCTTAAAAAATACTAATAGAGAAATATTCCACTGTCCACTCGTAGAGTTCTGGTCTCAGACCCTGCCTGCCTGAGGAGTCATATTTTCTTCTACTCTGCCAACAGTGGGGACTTGGGAAATTTCTAGTGTGAAACCTAGGAGCTTTTTCTTTGAATGTCTGGTTTTAAATTTCATAGAAATTTTGAGTAGACGTGGACCTGTTGTAGTTGTTTAATATTTAAATTTCTGAGATGTTATCCTCCTTTCTTATTTTTCATACTGTTCTAAAAAAAGAAAAGGAAAAAGAGACATTTCTCAGAACAGTTCTGGGTCATTCCTTCTTTTTACCTGACTCTTCCTCTCCCTGGTCTCAATTTGTTATTCATCTTCTTTTTTTTTTGGCTTCAGTCTCCTGCTGAGATAACTTTCAAAATGGTGCTGTCTGCTTCATGAGTCAGGATTCACAAAATCAGAAGGACTGTTTCAAACAGTTTGCCGGCTTCCTCCAAGTCAGAGGCTGTTGGACTCCTTAAAATTAATATTTAAGTAGTTTAAAGTGTATCTTAGAATCAATCTTGATTTTATAATTTCCTGTGATGGAGAGACCACTTCAGACTTAAAGGCTGTTGATTGTTAGTTGCTGTCATGGCTCAAAATTAATGAATTAATTAAAGAACACACTTGATTTTTCATCTGATTTAACTTCCGACTCCTGCCTGGCAGACCGTAGGGACACGCTTGACCTGCACAGACTGAAATTTCCTGTGATCAAGGAAAACACTGAGTTGCTTGAGGATTTCCCCCAAAACTATTGGGTGAACTGTCATATTTGTCAATCGTTGTAACTGCTTTCCTGGCTCATTTCTGAACCGTTTACAGCATCAGTATCTTCTCAGTATGGATATTAGAACTGGATACTGTGTGAACGTGGTGGGGAATAAGCTTGGCTGAAAGATTCAAGTGTTCTTTCAGTAACTGATGAGATTATTTTTGGTCTCTCATTTCTTTCAGTTCTGAAAAAGGGGTAATTATTTCTTCGAAGAGGAGTTGTTATCGTCTGAGTTGTTAAAAAACAGCCAGTAAAAATAAAAGTGTTAAGTAATAATCCATGATTAATACAGGCTAAATTGCCTTTACAGTCTTAGCAATGTACTGTACCAAAGCAGAGCAACTCTGAAAGTAGAGCAATAGTCCTGCCATCTGCACTGATTTTTGTATCTAGAGAGACTTCGAGGAATACTGGGCTGTAAAGTGCCAGAAATGTCAATTATCAGCCTAGTGAAATTACTGTTTGCAAGCGAAAATTTGAGCTCAGGTATCTGAGTTTGGATGTAAATGCATTCCCTCTAATTACGTAGTAAGGCATCGAGATGCTGCGTTCTGTACCTTTAGTAAGATGTCAAATCCATGTGTTTTATACCCAGGTGCAGTTCAGAGTAGTGAATCACACATGGCAGGACATGTTCATTCTGCACTGCTTCACTGCAGTCTAGCAAAGAAAACTCAGTCACGCCCATCATAACGTGCCTGTTGATCCAGTGATGCAGAATTTCTTTTTCCTTTTGACCTTTCACCAGGAAAGCTTATAAATTATTACATGGAGTAGCTCTCCTTCCTTGGGCCAAGAAGGCCAAGCAGTCGTTGTTGAAGTAGGCACCTATGGTTTGCTGAGCAATTTGCTGCTCAGCTTAAGGAACCAGGATCTGCCTGATTTGATTTTGCCAGTATTTAGCAGCCCAATATGTCTGCCTGGAGTATTTACACATTAGGTAGTTGAGATGTAGTTCAGCCAAAGGCTCTATGGGAGAGTGGGATGGAAAGGCCCCAAATTAGATTTGCCTCAAGCTACTGTAGCAGCTCGTGCAGACAGGGATGAATTTTGAACTGAAGAAAGCCAAAGTGATTTTGTTTAACCATTTTCCTCACTTCTAAATGAGCTGGCGTATAATATCACAATTCGTTTTGGTTTTCCTCAGTGAAAATTCTGAAGTCTTTAACTGCTGACCAGGAAGTTTTATGGAGGTTATTTGGAGGTTAAAAAAGCCCCAAATCTCACTGTTTCTAACATCTTTTAACCACCATGCATTCAGTCCTGAGAAAAAATTAGTATTACAATTTTACAGTCAGCATCATTATTCTGCTTTCTTCTGATCTTAGTGCCATTTTGGCTACTCAGCTGGGGTAAAAATTGTAGAAAAATCAGCTATACACATGTCAGTTAAATGTGACTATTGTCTGTAATTGAGAGGGATATTTGATAATGCATTGTGTGTGAGATAGGGTTGGGACAGTGTATATTACTTACTGAGATTCCTTGCATATCGCAGACTTTTGGTACTGCGAGAATTATTATAAAACACAAAAAATGGAGATTGTCTGCATGCTTTGTAATGAACATGGAGGGGGAACAGCCCTTACATTTCTTGTTACATTTGGATGAACAGTGCTTTTTTTTTTACTAAGGTCCTGTTTCCTTTGATGCCCGTTCAGCACTGTTTTGTTTAACGAGATTAACTTCTTCAGTGCATGTTCTCCATCACTTATTTAACAGGATATCTGTTTTCGGTGTTGTCTTTTAAATCAGAAAGCAGTTTAATTGTTCGGTGTGGGTGGGGCTATGAAATGGGGACGGGCTGTACCCTTGGCTTGCGTTTCTTTCTGAGACTGCTGGGATTTCAGCAAGGGATTGTTATATCCAAATTCAGGTTTGTTTGGGTCTCAGTGAAGGGTCATCTCCTTTGGATTTTCATCCTTTCATATTTTTATGCACCTATACAGCCAAATACATAAAGTGCAGCCCTGTTCTGCGTGCTAGATGAAAAGCTGTGCTGGAGTCAGCTGGGCCCCGGCTGCTCTCAGCTTTGTTGTTTGAAAAGGGGCTACATCCTAAACTACCTCGTTCTGTTAAATACTAGGGAGCCAGTACATTGAATTTGGATCACTAAAGTTGACTGAAGATGCATTGTCTGCCTCGTGTGTTGTGTCTGGTAAATAGCTGGTTCCTGTGGGAAGCACCTAAAAAGGCAGAGGGTCTTTGGTAGCACATAAATTCTTTTAACAAAACTTGATCACAGCAAACTCTAACATCAGTCTTCGAAGAAGGATAAAAGAGAAGGAAGAGATTCAGACAGCTTTTTCCTTTTGTAAACTCGCTGCTTTATAGGGGAAAAAATAGCTGGAAATAGCCTGTCTCGTCCCAAATGAAAGGTTGTGGATTAAGGCACTGCATTAGTGAAACAGCTGCACCAACGTGAAACAGAAAGTCCTCCAGCTTCAGCCATTATGGGTTTGTTTGGTTAGGTCTAATTTTGGAAGTCATTATAGCAAAGGTAAATGACTTGCACAGGAGACTACTGTAAACAAAAGACTCGATACATTTACTTTGGCAGGAACCTCGAGGAGTCTCGGGCCTTTCACTGCCTCCTTTATGCAGCGCCTGTCCTGCTCTCACTGCCCGCCTGTGTGCAGGCAGCTCTCCCTTCCCTCCCTCCCCTCTGACAGCTTCTTTCCCCCGACAGGTCGGATTTAAGGGTGGCAGCACCTGCTGCTGAATTGCTGGTGTGTAGCTGTAGAACACCTTTATGTTTAGAGTAGCTGCCCCTGGATTTCTAAAGCTGCTGTGTTTTGCTTAAGTGAGAATCGGCTCCCTCCCAGTCTAGTACTGAAACACAATCTGTTTCAAACACTTCACTTTTAATTGTGTCTCCTTATTGGCTGCCTTTTGTGGTTTTTATTTTATCATTTAATAGCTTTACACTTAGAGATTCTAAGCATGCTGATGCTTAGCTGAGTTTTCTAGTTGATCGATGAAGATGAAATGATACTGAGAATGATAATTCCCTTCCCAGGTCTGAGCCCGTGTGGTTCAGTGAAAGGCTCTGTCCATTCCACACCGACTCACACCTGTGTAGGTGAGGAGCCAAAGTCCTGGTGACAGAACGAGTGCCCATGCAGAGCCTGCTCCTTCCCTTTCACAAACTCCTTGGGAACATTTCCTGTGGGCCTGGCAGAGCTGTCCTGGATCTGTAGAGCTGGGAGGGTGAAGGAGAGGGGCAGAGTGAGAATCCTCTCCTTGTGCACTCAGTTCCTCTGTCCTGCACTCCCTGGCTGCTGGGTGACCAGGAACTCTCCTGTGCAATCCCTGCCGTGGGTGACTTCTGACAGCTCCCCCTTCCCGGCTGTTGGGGAGTGCTTTCAGTCAAGGACTATTTGTTCAGGCATACTTCGACTTCTAAAACATACGGGGCAGACTACTGTTAATTATTTTGTTTAAAATACAGGATGATTATGCTGCCTCTCCAAATGACAAGAGGCCCATCCGTGCACATCCTCACACACTTTCTGCCCACAGGGGTGGCAGTGCTGCTGGTCACTCGGATAAATAACCAGTACCAAAGGAATTACAGGGCCATTTTCTTGTGCTGCTGTAGAGGAGAGGATTATCTTTATCTCTGAAATTGCTCTCTTAGTGCTTATTAACTAGAAATACAGTAATTGAGAAGCTGGTAGGAAAAGATTTGTCTGATAGTAGCTCTACTCTCTAAAATGGAGTATAACTACAAAATAATTACACACTAAAGTGTTTGAGTGGTATGACAGATATAAACTAGCCAACCGTGGAGTGGCATGCCTGGAAAGAGGTTTTATTTCAGATTAATTTCATCTCATGCTGTATATACACCACGCTTGTGCTTTCAGGTCAGGCAGTTGATTCTGAAGAAAAAGATGTGGGTTTAGCTGCATGAACTCTTTTGAACTTTTGTCCACCTGTAGGGTCTTTGAATGTCAAGAGAAGCAGAGAGCTTGGGTATTTTTCTCCAATGTCTTAAAAAACCATAAATGTTAATACAAAATTCTCTTAAAGAGAAACATCCTGCACTCCAACTTATTGGGGGAAAATGCAAAAGATACATCTCTTGAAAAAGCCAGCGCAATGTTTTGACGTCACAATAAGTAACTAATAAAATACAGAAATCATAAAATACAGAATTTTTTTCCTGTGAGGAGGTAACTTAATGTCATCACATCCTTCTGTATAAAGCTTGATGGTGAGGTTTGGTTACTCTGCCCCCAGTACTGAAGATAAACCCAATGTTCCGTGCAAACGTTTTGGCTACACAGACTTGTTTTAAACTTCGAGTGTGAGGTTCAGCCTGGAATTTCAGGGGCAGTGATGTGTGGCTGTCGATAGAATAGAAACTCTTGGGGAAATGAACACAAATGAATGTGAAGCTGTGTGTGCTGATCCCAAAATTCTCCATACACTGCATCCGTCAGAAAGTGGGCAGAAGGAGACTGTAATTTCTAAAAATGAAGAACCAACATAATTTACAGCAAAGATCTAAGTGATATCTAAATTGAGGACCTGTAAATTTAATATCATGACCTTCTTTTCATCAAACAATAAGGTTGTATAACTGCATTTTTAGAAGTTTATGCTCATGGGCATTAGTGTATTCCTGATTTTTATGATATGCTATTCCTCTTAGTGTCTATTGTGGAGGATGTTTTATGTCCTTTCTAAATGTCAGAATGTGCTTTAGGTGTAACATTCTCAATAAAATTGACTGTGAAAATAGTCTTGTTTTATTTTAAAAAGGAGTTTTGCCAACTCTGCCCAGATGTGTTGAATTTAGTAAACACTCCAGGTAGGTGCTAAAAGCCCTGGCATTGGCAGGGAGGTCTGTGGGAGCTCCCACTGAGCTTTCAGTGCCTCTCGCCCCCAAACCTTTGGATAAATGTGGAAGTGTGTGCTGTCCCAGGAGCTGTTGGTCTCACTGCTCCAGCTGTGGGAGGCTGAGAGGAGGCTCTCAGGGGTGTGCTTGAATTCTGGTATTTGAAAGAATCTAGATTTGTTCTTCTAAACTCAGACAAAACTGGGTGTGTGTTATGGCAGGACCTGCCCCTGTGGGCTCCCTGTGACGGGGCAGGGAGGGAAGGGTTGTGTTCTTGTCTTCTTCATAGTGCACAAGGCCAGAGAAGGCTCAGAAAGGGATTATTTAAGTCTGTGAGGAAATACAGCTGCAACAGGAGGAATTTGCTGCTTAAGCCAGTTTCTTTTTCAGAGTTTCTGTTGCTATAGCCACTTTATTCCTAGTAGAACTGCTGGAAAGGATAGAAATGGAAAAAAAACCTGGCCAAGTTCCTTTTGCATTCCTTGTGCAACAGGTGCAGTGTTCATTTGTGAGCACAGACTGAGCTGAATCTCCTTCCGTGCCCAGAGAACGCCTGCAGGCAGCACCTTCCACGAGAACCTGGGATTTCTGCATTTCATATCTCCTGGAAGGATGCCAAGCAGAATTTAATTGCTTGTGGTGAAATCTTTCTCTGTGGCTAGATAGGACATTGAATGCTTTTGAACTTCTAAATTGCTGTGGGACGGCCTGATCTGGCACAGTTGGGTTTAATCTGCAGACAGATAATGAAAGATACTTCATCACGCAGAGTTCTTTGATGCACTTCTTTGTTTTATAGATACCAGGTTTAACTGGAGGGAGAGGAAGGGAGCTCTTGCAGTGGCACACACGTTTGTTTTTCTGTTTAGCAAATTGACAGGTATTTGGTTTGTCTTGTGTCTGCCCAGGAAACCACGTCCTGTCTCCTGGAGAGGCCGTTGGGAAAGGTCTAACGCCAGAAGCTGCAAAAGATCTCGGTCTCCCCGAAGGGATTGCGGTGGCAGCGTCTCTCATTGATGCCCATGCTGGAGGACTAGGTACTCACTCGTGGGTTTACTATTCTTGGAGATAGCAATTGTTGAATTAATTTTAAAAAGTCGTTTCTCTCAGAGCCGGTTTTTATCCAGCTATTTGCTCTGATGCTATTCTTAAAAAAACCCCTAAAATCGTCACAATAACTGCTAACACTGCAAATCTGTTTCTAGAGAGGAGATATATCACTGTTATATGTCTTTTCAGCTGGATTTGCAAATTGTTTGTTAATTTCTGCTGGTTCCACTTTGGACCGAAACACCATGGTGTTGGAATGCCAGCATGCTGAGAGTTTGCACCTTCTGTTGCTCAAAACTTTGGGGATAGGCAAGAAAAATTAAAAAAAAAAACATTCTGAGGGAGAAGCCTCATGTTTGAGGCTTGTTCACAGTTAGGCTTCTTATTGGTTTTAGAAGTGGTTCATGGTTCAAAGCTTTAAGGCCTGATGCTTTGACTTTTTCTCTTTTCCAGCACAATGTTCTGATGTTCAGCCCTGGTTCTTCTTTCTTGAAATACATTTGATGAGGCTTAACAAGTTCATTTTCTTACTGTGCTGTTAGGCCTTATCTGAATACAGTCAATAACAAGGAGATTCAGTATAACTTTTTCAGCAGGAAATTGAGGGTTTTTTACTTTGCTGGTTTAGAAAACAGTCTTACCTCAGGAAGTTTCAGTGTTATTGAAACAGTACTCTTTAATGGAAATCTATTGCTCATCAGAGGATTTTTTTCTAGATCTAACTGAAATATGATTAGCTGCTAAACTACCAGTTTTGTTTCAAATATTTTGTGCTGTTTTAGATCTCATTTGTCCTTCTAGAAACTGTGGCCTGGAACTTTTAAAATGTTTAAATCCCTCTACTTCGCTTCTGGTGAGGTTAAGTAATCATGGAGATTGCTTTTTTTGTTACCTGGGAAGGATTAGATGTAGATCTGTCTGCAAAAAGGAAGACTGAGCTTCAGTGTCATATTTGTGGGTGTGTTGTGACTGACTTAAAAATATGTGTCAGTTAGTATCCCAATTGCATAAAAATGTGTTTAGAACTATGTGCACAAAAATGTGTTTAGAACTATGTGCCCTGGGAGTTCTGTGTTCTTGGAAAAGAATATAGTAATAATCTGACCTGAAAGAATGAACTTGCTGCAAAACTGGGTTGTCACAGAGCATGTGAAAGTGGCAGTGGAGGGTCCTTGTTTAATTGGTATCATTATGTGATACTGGATCCAGAGCACAAAAAGTTTGCCCAGTAAGTTTCATGTGCTAAAATCAATCAGTTGAATTTCAAGAAGAATAGAGAGCGACTGTCTCTTCCTTGGTAATTCTGTAAAGAAACTCTGACATTAGAAATACTCAGCTACTGGCATCCCTCAGAGAAGGGCTTCAGTGGATAGAGACAGTCTGCTAATCCGAATATGTTTTCCCAGATGGCACCACAAACACCAGCAGACTCCTGAATGATTGCCAGGAAGAGAAAAACAACATCCAGGTTGTTGGTAGAGAGAGGGTAGAGTCAGGAAGGCAGTGGGAGAAGCTGCATGGTAATCGCACCATAGCTCAGTGCAGTCTGGGACAAGAGGAGGATTTACAGTGGAACTCATCCTTGAGTCTGGGGAGGGTAATAAATGTGTGGAAATGATGTGGAAATTTAGTAGAAAGGAGAGTAAAAATGAAAAGATTTTGATAGCAAAAGTGACAGCAGGAGCAAAAGGAGAGTTGAAGAGTGCAAATACACGTAAAGAAAATATCCTGCAGGCTAAACCAGAATGACATGGTGGACATCTTGTTTTCAGTGTTAATCACTTTTGATGCAGTTCAGATCTGCTTTTGGCTGGAAGTGAAGCGTGGTTTGGCTGGGCAGGTTCCTGAAGTTTACGAAGGCTTCAAAGTCTTGAGTACAATAAGGTAGAGATAAAGAATTATTTAGTGTGTATGTTTGAGGAGGTCGTGCGTGACTCCTGAATCAGTCCATCTGATTCCTCTTATGGGAAAGTGAAGATCTAAGAGCCAAGAAGTGATGTCTTACATTTTGACCTACTGTACCAAATTCAAAGAGTGTTCAGATAAAACTGTGAGTGTGGGAGGCCAGGCTTGTGGGACTGGCCTCATAAAAATACTGTTTACATTGCACCTTTTCAAGAGGCATCAGCATTGTTTCAACAAAAGGAGATGATTTATGGTGCAGTGTCTAAAATACCGTGGCACTGTGGAAGAGATCCAGAAGTACACATTGCTAAGCACTGCCTGCCTTCCTAAAAATCTCTCCTCTATTCTGTGTGGTGCGCAGATTTCTTGTTCTCAGTCTCTGATTTTGGATCTGCCTCAGACTATGAAAAATTCCATCTAAGCTAAAGGTGAAAGTGACTTATAACAGCAATTATTTAACTTTTAGCCAATATTCCAGACTTTTTGTTGTCTGACTTTAATTAGGCACAAATAGGAAGACTCTAACAATTCTAAACACCGGTGAAGCCACTGACTTAAAATTCCAAAAAGGGCCATAATTCCTGTTTTGCAAAATGCATATTTTCTTAGCAATTAAAAACATCTTTTCAGTTTTATATTGTTTATGAAAATACATTTGCAGCATATGCTGACTATTTAGTTTAATAGATTTCTTCCCTCTCAAGTGTGAACAGTATTTTTAACTCAAGAAATTCTAATACAGTGTTGCTTAGTACAGGAATTTGCCTTGTAGACAACCCTATCCAAAATTCTTAACATGCACTCATCATGTCGGAGCAGTGGAAAATAAAGCATGAGTTGAAGCCTTACATTTAGCTTTTTGTTGTTCCTAACTCTCTTTATGACAGCTGTGCTACTTCATTGTTCCAAGTCAGTTTGGTTAAAGGGACATGAAGATGGATTTCTTAAGACTTTAAAATTTTAGCCCTTAATTTTCTGATGATTTAGATGACTTCCAGCCATGGTAATACCAAGATAACCATGATGATCCCAGTAAGACAAACCCCAGCAGACTGATTTGATAACAGAGTGTTGCAGTGGTGACCTAAACAAGAGGGTGTTAATGAAATGTAGGATAGGAACCAGCCCTAATACTTGGCATCTTTCACAATGTCCAGCAAATGTTTTCCTGATCCTCCTACAGGGAGGGGAAAGGGTTTTTTTTTTTCAGTAGGATTGACAAACTAGTCTCCAGATTGAGCTTTGCAGATGCAAATGCACAGTCTGGTCACCAGTTTGCCAGCTGAAAAGTGATGTGTAAGAGAAAAAAAAGACCAATAAAAAATGTTACTTGTTGGCTGCTGCATTGTGCTGGGTGCAGCACAGCGTGCTGCCAGGAGGCAGCCTGGGAGAGGAGAGGGCAGATTCTCTCTGTAGCCTGTCCTGAAGTGAATCAAGCGGGATGGGATGTGTTCTGAGGCTTTCCCTGGCATCTCCTGGGTGTGTTTTCTGCTGCAGGCTGAGTGTTGCTGACTTTGTGCTCCATCCTGTGCTGTCCTGCACACAGAGCCAAACTCAGTTCCTCGAAGGGGAGGAATAATCTGCCTTTAGATGGTTCTGACATGGACACAACAACAGCAGCAGTGAAGACAACAAAGCTGGCAGCCTTCCAGTCTCCTGCCAAGTTACCCCTTTCTCCAACTCATCCCCTGACAAAACACATCATCCGGGATGTTCATGATAAACTGTGAACAAATAAACACATCTGCAGCCTGCCAGTACAGCAGGGCACTTTTATTGTGCATGTCAGTGAGCTACCTAAGAGAATAAATGCCAGGTTCTGTGTAAAATAGCACTTAAAAATTATGATGATAGACATGAACGTAGAAGAAATCATCTTGGGTCCTTATATCTGGAATAAATATTTTAATCTGATGGATAAAATTATTTTCTTTATTGGCTAAGTAGACTTCTTTGATTTGTGGCGGTGGTGTGAGATACTCAGCAATTATTCGAGTGCAGAGAAGGTCTGTTTGGTGAGGGATGGCTTGTTCTTCTTTAACAGAGAATTTTAATTTTACTTTAATAGGAGTAATTGGAGCAGATGTGAAAGGACATAACCTTCCATGTGAGAACCAGCCGATTACATCCCGAGTCGCTATGATCTGTGGAACATCTTCCTGCCACATGGGGGTAGGTTGTATGTGTCATCCTAATTTGTGCAGAATTTACTAACTTATGTTTTTGAAGGGAAAGTTGACCTCTGGCCTTCTCACCCGGTTCTTTTTTCCTTGAATTTTTTTCTGGTAACTCTATCTTTACCTTCGGATATTAATTATAAATTACCGTGCATTTGCTATTAAGCAAGAACTTTAATAGTAGTAGAAATCAATACTGAAAAATGACATGGAAAGTAAAAACCACGATGCCAGAGTGGCTTAAAGAGCAGCCTGAAATCTGAGCCAAAGCCTGAGCCTGAGTTATCTGTGACAAGCCTGTCACTAATGTGTTACAGAAGAGTGTCTTTGGAGAAGGAGTGCTCGTTTTCAGGCACAGCCCTGCTCCCCCACCTCTTCCCTTAATCAATATAAATCCTTCTCCCTCTGCAAATTGCCATGGTGTATAGAATTATGAGACATATCATGACTAAAAAGAAAGAAAACTCCCCAATAAGCAGTTTTCACTTGCTAATTTTTCTCAGTGAATTAATACAAAAGCTTTCTCTGAGATTGCAATTAAAATTTAGTGTCTGCTTTTGAAATTTATACTGTTTTAAAATGTATGAGTCTGAGAGCATTCCATTTAGATAAGTACCCTTTTCTGCCACATTTTTTATTTAAAACTCATTTCAGTCTTAAATTTAGGCTGATTAGAACTTGGATTTTTCCAAAAGGAGCAAACGGCACTGAGAGTGCTAGAGGTGTTGGGAGAGGACTGACATGCTTCATGGAGAAAGCTCCAGGAGAGAAAAAGAAAAGAGGCTGATAATAAAACATCAGGCTTAACAATAAGTTGTCTCTGTAGTAACAGCATGAATCCATGGTGATCTTGAGCATGAGTAAATGGTGATCTTGTCACATGGATTGTCGTTCAGCAAAGCATTTTAGCACATGATTGAATTTAAAGATGTGAATAATCCCACTATTGTGAAGCAGAGCATTGAGCTTAAATCCTGTAGACCAACTGGAATATATTTTGGTTCCTTCTTAAACAAAAGTTTCAAGCTTCAAACTCCATCACTCTTGGCTTGCTCTGTCTTTGAAAAATTCCACTGGAAGCTGTCTGTCTGTCACAGGGCAGGTGGGGCACCCTGGGGGAAGAAGTCACCCTTCAAGCCCTGCCACTGCTTTCATTATTTCCAGGTTTTTTGATGGAGGTTTCTGCCCTTTCAGTAGAAGCCGTTTGAGTGACCTCCTCCTAACCTGTTTCATTTAGCTGAGTTAGTTTAAATTGTTAAAATGAGTTAATAGAGACATAGTACTGCAGCAAGCTGAGGAGCTCTCAGGCAGCTTCCCCCAAAGGTCTAAGGGCAATGTTAGGTAGCTGGCTCTGGCTCATTCCTTTAGTGCAACCAGCCCTGGAGGAGGACATGTGTGTGGTTATTTATTAATTTTCAGTATTTGTACATTGGTAAGTTCTAACGTGGACCCAGTTCACAACTGTCGATTGTTTGCCTTCCCAAACTAGAGCACAGCACATCAATATTAACACGTTTTGTGTGCACGCTCCACAGCCATGAGAGTTGAGGCTCCGTTAAATATGCTAATGGAGCAAAAGGGATGTGATAAAGTCCATGTTGATGTTCTGTCATCAAAGCAACCCCGAAGTCGAGCACAGACTGCACGAGGCAGAACCTTTAAGGCTTTTAAACACTTCAGTGCAAGCTCGGGAATAGGTGCTTGTGCAGATTTTGCTAGATTTCTGTAGATTTTTACTTAAATCTACCTACTCAGCATTCTATAATCATTTCCTTAACTGCCTGCCTTCACTCGTCTGCACAGGGAGGGTATAACAATCTCTAGCCAGCAGACAATAAGTAAATTCTAAACTTCTCTGGATCTAATCTGTGAAAGGATTTTAGTTTTCTGTTCTTTTATCTATTACCTGCACAGGCTGCATGAAGTGAACGTAGAGCACACAGAGCAGTTGTATTTGTGCTTTAATGAGACCTATATGCAGCTGCATTTGGCCGAAATTAGCTGTTCCTTTTTTTAATTAGGGCTATAAAATGAAAGTATATTATACTTGTGTTTTGATAGAAATATATATTTTCCCTCTCCGTGTACACCAAGGGACCCTGAGGGCTACAGAGATTAATCATCGAGTTTAATTTAATGCAGTGGGAGAGAGACCTGTGTGGTCAGGCGGGCATTAAAAAGTGCCTTTGATGTGCCTCAGGTGCACTGAGCCCCAGTGAGCCAGCAACAATAATACCTTTGTGAGATGATCAGAGACGAGAGAGGGAGAAAATGGCCTGTGTGGAAACTCAAGGCCGTCCTTTGTTGTGGTTCTGGCAAACGAAGGAGCCAACTGTCAGGAGAAATTCAGCAAACAGAAAGCAGGGGGAAAGGACGGCTGGGTTTTTTTCAAGGGGCCGTAACAGGAAACTGTTCAAAATCATCTGCAATGCCTTTCTTTTCCACCCCTTCCTCCTCCTCTGGTCAGGGCAGGGGGACTGCTCTTGGTATATGTGTGTTGGTACAGTAGTTCCATTCTCTAGAGCAAGTACTCCATGAGTCACAGGAGCAGGTAATGCTTGAACACAGCATTTACTTTAAACTTTCAGAGAAACTGCTCCTCGACCCAGTTTTCATTACCTCCAGGACTCTAGAGATCTTAAACAAAAGACTTTGCTAATCATGCCTTTGATATTTTAGAAAGTACAAATGTGGAACCTAATTTTACTCATGGCTATAATAGTATAATTTGTGGTGGAGCTACCATTTTTAAGTGAGGATACGCTTTTGGAATTAACCACTGACAGTTTGGGGTAATCAGACACACACAAAGAATTCCGTGTTTCTGTTGAATAGCTCCTGAAAGCAGCAAAATGCATGTTGTAATTAGGTTATTGACCCCAGACCAGGTCTGAGCTGTTGGTTGCTGAAAGTCACTGCCACCTCAGGGCTCATCCATTATCCATGAGGAAAAAGAAAAGAAAAGATGGTTTTCTGAATATTTTTGGACAGTTATGCATTTTACATGATTCTCTGCTGCCTCCTTTGCCTTAGCAAAAGTCATGGGTAGAATTTGCATTTGGAATGGCAAGTAAACTGTACTTTCACTTGTGAAGGATTGTCCCTTGGTTTGGGGCTGGGATTCATCCCTGCAGGTTTGATCCCTTGTGCCCAGGGGTATTCCCTGACTCTTCTGGGTGGGCTGCCCCTACCATGGTGCTTTGCAGGCAGGGGCTCCGAGCTCCAGCACCCGCACTTGGCTTTGAAACTTTTAGGAGCCTTTCCCTGTGTAGCCATAGCGACTACACAAAATGTGTGAGTAGCTTTTCCCAGCAAAATCACAGCAGGTTTGAGGCACCGAAACAGGAGCTTGCCTGTTATTCCTAACTTGCAGTTTGCATGGGTCTAACAGACATGCCCCAACTTCTGGGAATAAGGTAATTGGCTTCCCTAAAAGCCTGTCTTCCTGCCAGTGTCTTAGAGTCTTATGGAGTATTTTAAAGGTTTCAAAAATTCTTTTTCTTCTGAAACCTTTATGTGATCAGGAGGATTTCAGGCAGAGATTTCTCTATTGCCATGTCCCAGTCCTGGACACGAGCATGCTTTTGCAGGGCAAAGTTGTACCATCATGGAAATAGTTGTTCTTGCTCCAACACCTTTTGTGATTCCCAGCTGAAGAAAGTAGCCAGAGCAGCTTCCAATGGGAACATTCTCTGGCCTAATTTCAGCTTATTGATGGGGAGAGTCTGAATTGGCTGGTATTTTGAGTCCCAAATGCACACGGTTTGTGTTCCTTCGTGTCCAGAGCCTCTGATTTTTTTTTTTCTGTCTTCATTTGGTGTTGTAGTCTGTGTTCTTCTTCAGTCATTCCTCTATCAGTTCTCTGTACTCAGCACCTCTTTTTGGGGATTGTCAAGGAATCTCTTCGAGTTTAGATGCAATCTCTTCTTTTGCATCTGTTTTTGTTACTTCTGTGACTCTTGGCATTGGGAATGGACTCACCTGGCTTGGTGCACAATTCTTTTTCCCTGGGTGATAATGTGCATGTGGTTGGAACTGTATAATTTAGTCATTTTTTAAATTGGAGAGGCACAAGTAATTTACCTTCTACCTTTTCAGATTTAATACATGAATTGAAAGACAGAGCAACTACATGAACAGCAAAATGCACAGATCATTTCGCTGTCCCAGTGTTTGCTATGGATTATTTCAGGAAAAATATCCCATTCTCTCTTTCACTAAGCCTGACTAGCCTTTGAGTGTTTTCTGCTAAAGGAACTCCAGCCCAATTTGCTTATTCTAAATTTATTCATTTGATTCTCGTGATGACTGGCAAACACAATAGAGCTTCTTTGCTCCACAATATCCGCCCGAGCTGCCAGCTTTGTTCACACAAATAGAGTGTAAAGCACGTTTCCACCCCCAGAGCATGCACAGTACGTGTCCTTTGCAGTACATCCTGGAGAGGAGACAGCAGAGACATGCTGGCTCGAAGTGTTCTCTGAGCCTGATCTCTAATCTCAGTGGGAGCCAGACCAGCAAGTGGATTCAGTGTATTTTGGCTCTGATGCGAGAGTCTCCTCTTCAGAACATGCCACGTTGTTAAAGCAGCAGCCTTTGGAGTAATCACTGCGCAGGGACTCCTCAGCTGCTCGAAGCGATGAGGGGAGAGCTTGCAGGGCCTGAGGCCGGTGCGTGCTCTGCCAGCTCCGTGCGGTGCGGCGGCAGGGAGGGATGGCACTGCGGGCTGTGCGCGGGCAGCGAGCGGCAGCAGCGCCGGAGCCTCGCACGCTCCCCCCGCCGCTCAGGCATCCCCGACTCGGAACGTGCAGTCTCCGGGGGGACAGGGCAGGAGCCCAGGGCAGCACGGCCCCTGCCAGCTGGCTGGGACCCAGCGTTTAGCAAAGGCAGCAATTTGTCCTTCTCCTGACCAGGGGAAAGGCGCTGGGTTTGGGAGGGTCAGGCGAGCGGGAGAAGGGGGAGGAATGCGGGAGGGAAAAAATAAAACCAAAAGCAAACCTGGTGAGGCTGGGGCAGCCTGGGCAAGTTTGGGAAATCATCTGTGTGAGCTTTTTCAAACTGATAAGCGCCTGCCCTCTTGCTTTTTAAATATTCCTGTCTTCTGTGAAGCCTGTTCTGCACGTGAGCCACAGAGCCAGAGTGTTTGAGTGGGAGAAAGAGCTGAGTGTCGCAGGAGCCTCTCCCTCTCCCTGTCCTCATTCGGCACAGTTCTGCTGCCTTCTATATTGCATTTGGCAGCAGTCACAGTGCTGACTTCCCAGCTAATGAAGATGTTTTACATTTAGGGAAGGCTGCATGAAATGAAAACCATATTTACTTCACGACTGTTGTTGCAGGTTGCCCGTCCTTAACGTACACAGATTTAGGCTTGTGTAGAAAAGGTCACAGAGCCTATTTAGGTGCCTTTTCTGCCAATGGCCTTAGAAGGGTTATAAATCCATAAAATTGTCACCTTCTTTTACTTGTCCCTCAAAGAACTCCTCCACACCCTTTTTAATGAAACTCTCTTGTTCCATGTTCTAGCATCTTCAGTTTCAAAAAGAAACAAACACAACTGTAATATCCCCTTTGCTGGCATTAATTTGCCGCTGTATGCTTTGCTTGCTTTGTTTTGTTTTTAAAAAGCAAGAAGTAAAATATTTCTGCTAGCAGGGCATATGAAAGATTGTTACTTTTCTGACCTCCCTATTATATTAATAAAAGCTAGGAAGACTTCAGTAGTGGTGGGAGATCATGTGCAGGCAGCCTCCAAAACCCAAAGCACTTACTTGCAGAACTAGTAAACCACAAAGCTTAAGATCTTGAAATGTAAATAGGAAGTTGGAGAGTTTACTTTAGAGCCAGCAGTGGTGAGTCTGTACAATGTTTATTTCTGCTTGCCTCCCAGCCTTTCCTAAAGCTTGGCAGAGATGAAAGAGAGGCTTTCTCAGCGAGTTATTAAAAGTTTTTGTTATGAGCAAGGTTCCTTTGTTCCTGGCCTGGCATAATTCAAAGCTCAGGTATGCCTTGGTGACGGGGAGAATGGGACGTTCCTATTTAGCATATGCCTGTCTAGAGACATCAAAGTTTTGCACCCCGGTGCTTTGCTGGTAATCAACCTGTGCAGGGGAATGGATCTGAAAGCAATTTAATCTCTATTGTACATAAACTAGATAATGCTTAGTAACATTCCCACAAAACTGTACACTCAACTCTCCTTGCCTTCTGTGAACAGATCAGTTGAGTTTAAAGACTTAAATAATAGATGTGGACAGAGAGAAGGCTTTGAAAAATGCTCTGCTTGGAGAACCGTGAAGGCTGATACTCGAGAGGCGACTCACTGGCATCAGTGGAAACTTTGAAAATTCCAGCATGCACGGTGCTTTCCACGCTGTGGTTAACTGCAGACTGCCCTGTGTGACACAGAGGATCAGGGTGTTGGATTTAGGGTACTGAGCCTTTAGAATACTTGCCCAGAGAAGCTGTGGCTGCCCCATCCCTGCAAGTGTCCAAGGCCAGGTTGGACAGGGCTTGGAGCACCCTGGGATAGTGGAACGTGTCCTTGCCCATGGCAGGGGGTGGAACAGGATGATCTTTAGGGTCTCTTCCAACCCAAACCATTCTGTGATTCCATGATTCTTTTGGCAGTGTCTGTTGTTGGGCTTTTCAGAACTGCTAATAGGGCTCCTCTCCTGTTCTTCTCTCTTTCCCTCATGTTTTGCCTTAGAAAGAGTGAGCAAGAGAATGTAAGAGCTTCTTACATTCCTGTGTTGACACTACAAAGATTTAGCTGGTCTGGCTGCTGGGAATATTGGGCTGCCTAATTTGGGCCTCTCTGCTTAAAGCAGTGTGGGATTGAAGGTTACCTGTTACTAGATCAAGCCCTCAAGCCACCTTGCACTTTCATTTCTTAACTGTAACAGCTGTATATTTTAATAGGATGTGGGGAATTTTGCTTCTTTTGTTGTATTCTGGATTATGTGATTCTGGGGAAGTTATAAATTTGTCTTCCTTCACTGATGTTCACATAACAGCATCACTCCATTGTAGGGGACAGGACAAAGCAACTTACTTTTGATTTGTTGTTTCTGTATCGGTGTTCCTGCTTTTGTTCACGAAACTCCATCAGCATCAGTGGCCTTTCATTGTAGCAGAAGATTTTTGTTTTTCCTTTCCTGTATTCTTCAAAGTGATGCTATCAGATCTGACAGGTGCAGCACTCCCATCAAGGCTGCAGAATAACCAAATCCGATCACACTAGACCCAGAAGGATGGATTAGCCTGAAGCCCAAAGTCTTGAGCAACCCTAAGTGTCTTCCTGGAGTGTTCTGCTCCAAGGAGAGCTGGATAGGGCATTTTTCTCAGATCACAAGCATAAATATGTGTAATGAATGACCTTTCCAGATCCCTTGTCTCTCTTGTTTCTGTGAGTAGGCATGAATTTACTGAACAGCCTGCTAGCTCTGTGTGTTTAGATCTCAGGGAGAACAAAAAGGACTCAATTTTGTGCTCTTTTTCTTACAATAACTGCAAAAGAATAACTAAAATATAAATTAAATGAGATATGATAAGGGATATTCTTGGTCATCTCGTATGTTGTTTCTCGGCCCAGGAACAATGAAATGGAATTTTCAAGGGAATACAATAATTGTATGAAAAACAACTTAAGAGTCTTCTGTTAGTTTTGGAATTTTGGAATTCGCCTTATTTACATTGAGGGTTGTGAAAATTGGGGTTAAAAACCCCGTATTTTGTTTAGTGAGCAGGTTTGCTCTGTGATTCTGTCAGATGATTGCCTTTCCTTAGTTCCTTCACTTGCAGTGTGAGCACGAAGCTGCAGCTGTGCAGACAAACCTCTATCCAATGCAAGGTGTGATATGAGAGTGCTGAGTATTAAGGGCTCCATGGTCAAGGGGCTATAGATGCAGTGCTGTTTATTCTTCTTAACAGCAACAGTTCCCCCTCTTAGGCAAATTCCATCAGTCTTTTTCCTCCATTTCCAATTCTATTCATTGTCTCATGAATCAATAGTTCTTCATCTAAGGTCCTTGTTGCTGTTCCAGCCGTGGGTGGGGGAATATCTAGGATGGGGCAAGTTCTTTTAGGGAGAAAATAAATCTCTTCTCATATGATCACTCTGGAAGCAAAGTGGGGAGAAGCATTAACTGCTGCTTTTCTCCCAGTGTCAGCTAGGAATCACAGCTTATGCTGAGTTCATTGTTTATAGCTGTGGGTGAAGGTCTGAGGTCCTCTCTCACTGTTTACTCTGTCCTGGGGAATTTGTCTCAGTAAGTAAAGGCTGAATAAACACCGGGTAAGGTCCTCAGGACTTACCCATTTAGTTATTCAAATGTTTAAAAATACGTTTTTAAATAGTGTGTGAATGCATATCCCATATAATGTAAATCTGCTTCCAACTCCAGGGATGTTGCAGAGGATTTACTGAGCTGTAGGCACGATACTGTTGTTGGTAGTGGCCTTCACTGATGTAGAAGGAACATTTAGATAATGGGGGAAGAGGAAAATCTCTAAAATGAACTGTATTATGCAATAAATAAGTAAGAAAGTCCTTAAGGTATGTGGGAAGGGCATCCAGCCGTGGTGACAAGGACTGGGCCTGCCTGGGAATCCTCAGAGTTTGGCTGGGGGTCCTGGAGGGCTTTTCCTAAATACCATTTAGGGGTAGAGTTTGTTTTGGTATTTGTGACACAGCTGTTCCATGTGCACAGTTCCCAACCTGAAAGGTTGGGATGAGGTCTCAGTAGTCTCCTAAAATAAGATCCTGCTGCAAGAAGTATCTGAGACATGTTTGTTTAGGAACCAGAACTGACGTTTGAAGGGCTGTGAGCTAAAGGAATAATTCTGAGACACTTAAAGAAGTCCAGTGTTCTTGTAAAAGACTTGTACTGGTCTCTAAGTTGTCATTATAGTAAATTTATTTTCTAGTGCACAAATGGAGCTTTTGTTCATGAAAACTGAAAACTGGGGTTTGTTTGCAGTATCAGTCACTCCTGAACACTTGGTTTCTTGTGTCGGTTGAAAGTAAGAACAGAAATTTGCTTGAACTTCATCTCACTGGAGGCTGGGAGGACATTTTTGTGTGGATTATTGCATGTTTACTGTGTTCCTGTGATCTTCCCTAAGCCACCTGTTACTGCCCGCTGTTAACAACAGGTTAGGAGGGACTGTATGGCTTTTGGGGTTTGATTTTATTTTTCTAAACATGAGAAAAGTTAGTTCATACTGCGATGAGCTTTAAGGGATTTAACTTACCATAGCAGCAAATTGTAGTGCTGTCGAGTGCATAGTTAAAATGGCCTGCAATTAGTTGTCTGTGCTGGAAGATTTATAATCTTCACACAAACTGGCATTTCGTGACAGTGAATATCTATCATTGGAGGAGAAGTAAAAATAAATGGGTGAAATAAATGGTTGTAGCTCATTTGAGGCCGTGGATCCCCAGTGAACTATTGTTTTGAGAGGCACAGAAGTAACTGCTGTGAGTCATGGAGCAGCACTGCTGCAGAAGGGTCTGGAGCAGCATTTCAGCAAGGACACAAAGAGAAGCCGTGGGGTAACCAGACAACCTTTCAGTCCATTTATCAAAGCACTTGTAGTTCCCATTTCAAGGAAGGCGACATAGTAAATATGAGCAAAAAAAAAAAAAAAAGGTTAATGTGTATATCCGTATCCAGACATTTCACTAAATAAAGCAATAAAATAAATCAGTGGAACTGTTAGTGCTTAAGCGCTTAGCAAAAAGCATCTGAATCCATCACAAATGTGGGCGTTTTTTCTGTTTTGGATTTTGAAAACAATTTAGCAGATTAAAGGTCTTTTTTTACCAATTTCTGAAAGAAACCTTGACCTTTGGGAATACGAAGAAAAAGATCATAGGCTACTGTGTGTCCATCGTGTACTTTCCCAAGCTGAAACATAAATAAGCTTAGTGTTAATGGATACTGATAAAAAGCAGAAGTAAATGGATGTGAACATTTAAGCTTGGAACAGTCAAAATTCATCTAATTTAAAGGGTTTGTTGCAAGGCTGAACATTCAGTCAGGGTCTTTGACAAGACTTTTGAAGTTCTTGCATTTCTGATTTAGGCAGAAGGAAATGGTGGATGTTGACTGAGTCTGGAATGATTACCCCTGAATTCAATCCCGTTTAACTTCTTCCAGAGCTGAAACTCTCAAGTCGTCCCAGGCTTAATTCCAGGTTTGCTTCCTGGAATAAACACAGGAGGTTAACCTCACACACAAGGAACACAAACTTCACAGGGGTGCAGACTTTCTGTGGAGGACACCAGGATTGTTTTTTACTTTGTCCGGGGACAGCAAACCCAGGGGCAGTTCCAGAGGCAGATGCTGTGCTTAGACTTGTCTGTGCTCCTGGAGACCCCTCTCATCAATGACTCTGAGTGACCTGATAATCTGACACTGCTCCTGGGCTCTCCTTGTTCTAATGCAGAACCTCTTTGATCCATCTGCTCCGGCCCCTCTCTGGGCATGATTCCCTATTCTTGAGTCCAGTCTCTCAACCATCTGACAGTGCCTCAGGACACCTTTCATTCTACAAAGCTAACAGCACCGTTACTCTAGAAAGGAAACATGTACATCTACATCTCTGACCCTTTTTAGGGTATGATGTTTTTTAGAAGATCATCTCTTGGATCCCAGGCTGATCCAGGACTTGCCTCTTTCTGACAGCAGTCTCAGCTTTCCAAGATGGCAGAGCTCCCTAACCCCAAGCTGCTGTTCTCTTCCATCGCTTGTGGGGTTTGTGACCCTGATTCACAGATGTGATTCAGAGTTTTTTGATGCTTCATGGGTGAATTGCACCCACATGAATAGAAACCTGAGAGTCTGCTGCTCACAGTGGTTCAGGAAAATTATGATCAGGAGATTGCTGGCAGAAGATCTCCTAGAAGGTTGAGAGCTTTGTGGCTATTCCACAGTATTGATTTTTATATTTCCCCTCTCCAATTGTTTCTCTCAAAGTGGCTACAGGTGGCCTGGTAGGGTGGTTAGTTAATGCTCCTGATACAGGTACCATTAAGCCATGCTCCTCTTCTAGCTTCTGCTTTAAGTGGCCAACTTGCAAATGCTCAGGTCTCATTACAGCTCCCATCTTCTGCAAACAGCAGGTAAAATTCAGCAAAGAACTGGAACAGGACTTGAGGAGCACATTCAGACACGGCCCTCTCAGCTTCTCTTTTATTAACATCTCACCATTTTTACTCAGATAATAGTAAGGCAAACAAAATGAAGAGTGTTTTTTGCTTCCAGTTTAATTTTTTTTTTTCCCCTGGTTTTATATTCTGCTTTTGAATTTAGAGGTTTGAGTGCAAAGAGAAAAAGTCAAAGGTTTACAATAGAGGAGGTAGGTACCAGTCTTGCACTCTATTTTCCCCTTGGGAAAATGGCAGGATTTTATAATGTGAAAAGTATTGTTCTACTTAAAACAAATATCAGTTGTCCAGCTTGACTGGCTAATGTTTGAAGCTGATATCATTGCCAGCTTCTTTCATAAGACTGGTATTAAAAAAAAAGCAAAAATAAGATTTTAAAATCCTTTTGTGCGATCGTGAAGTAAGAGTAGGGGCAGATGAAGAAATGAACGGAGTAATCTACAGTGTGTATTTGTAGCATGTCAGCAATTCCCCAGCAGCACTCCTGGCCATGGTTTCCTGTGGAATGTGCCAGGTCCCTGGGATCTGTCACACCATACACCACTGAGAGATGATGAGTAGAGGTGGTTTTGCTGGGCAACTGACCTCCAAGTTTTGCCCATAATAATTTATTCATGTGGCTGTACCCAAAGACGTTCTAATACCAAACATACCTTGGGCTGAAAATTGATGCAGCCTATTGGAAAAAATACCCACAGCCAGCTCAGATGAAGAGGCTGGGTCTGGCTGCTGCCTGAAAATGGGCCTCAGGAGGTGCAGGGGGTCTGGGCTGCGTTGAGGACAGCAGTGAGTTAGTTCAGCCCCAGAGCATCCACTGTCAGAAGCTTTTCTCAGAAATGCAGCTTCAAACTGGTTTTAATGGCACATCTCCAGAAAAGCTGCTCATACAAGTGCAGCCTGTGACCTCTTTATTCCCTGCCTGATCTGTTGCATTTTTAACATACTGCTGAGTAAAACAGAGGTGGTTTGGGGTTTTGCTAAATATGATTTTTTTTGTTGTTGTAGTTAGTTTTAAATAACATTTTAATTGATGTATTCTAACTGTTTCAAGAACCAGTATCTTCCTCCTCTTCTTCTTCTCCTGCTCCTCCTCCTTCTCCTCTTTTTCTTTCTCCTTACCTTCTGCTGGTCTAGATGAATTCCTCTTTATACCAATAAATATAAACTCAGTACAAGTTGACTAATATTATTCTGAGTCCACCTATTCTTTTATTAAAAGTTTTCATTTTTTTCAAATACCTTTCCTTATGTAGCCTTGAAAAAAATCTAACTGGGCAAATGTTTCATAAACTCAGTGAAGTTGTACTGAAATCATTAGTTCTTGTTAGATATAAAGCTGGGTTGTGCAGTATATAGTCCCAATGTATAACTCACCTGAAATATTTTCAGAGATGAAGCAATCAAGTTGCCCTGGGAATGTGGTTTCTTTACTGCACATTAATCACATACCTGGTTTGGTCTCTAGTTTGTAGACCAGTTAATGTTTTATGGAGAATTCAGAAAATCAGAAATAGTTCTGCGTGTGTGTCATTCACATTTTGCTGCCCTTCTCACACAGGTTGCTACTTGGAGCAAGAGGTAACAGTGGTCCCTAAGAATTCATTTGTGTCTCCTAGTTTTAGGTTGTATTGAGAGTTTTGTCTGGGAAATAATTACAACAGGAATTGAACTTCCCAGGTCACTGTGGCATAGCCTTGGCAATAAGTGATGAGGTGCATATTCAGTGAGGCATTTATGGAAGTGTTTTGTATCCCCTAAGCCAGAATTCTTCAGCTGCCTGTAAACAGGGTACCAAAATCATCCGTGGATGGGTGTGCTCAGGCAGAACCCCAAAGTCCTCATTCCCTCTCTGTTGTTGTTGTCACTTGTGTAACTTCCATCCTTCCAGTGGGATAAAGTGAGCTCTGTGCACAGATTTTTGTGGTCTGGTCTTAATATCATTGCAGAGTAAATCTGTCACCGAGGATGGCTCAGGGGATGCCAGCCTGTCACGTGGAGCAGAGCTGGTGACTTGCCCACCACAAGCTATGCAGCTGCATAGCAAACCCATGATGGCCAGGGGACCTGAGCTTAAAATATAAGCAAATAAATTGCTGGCAGTATATGACCTGTAGGAATTGGAATATTAATGCATTTTAATTTCCTTTGTGTCCTGAAGTGCATTTCTTGTGTTCCAAGACCTTATTTTCTTAAATATATCTTACATCAGGCTGAAGCTAGAATACTATTTCGTGTTTAATATATAATTACTACTAATAATAGATATATTTTAAGAAGTTGACTTGGTGCACCATACATTTAACTTAGAAAATTGCCCCCAGAGTTATGAGGAAGCTTAGTTTTAAACCCATTTAGTGCTTGAGAAATAATGCCAGGATGGCAATTTTAGAGCAGGCATCAGTTCACTGAAAACACAATCTTATGTCCCAGCTCTGCCCAGTTTATTTATATGTGTATATATCTATGTGCCACCAGCAAGTGCTGTTATTAAATCACACATTCAGTAGCTATTACTATGACCTAAGTTTGAACCAGAAACCTAGAAATGAAACATTCTTGGGTTTCCTTTTGAGTTCTTTCCTTTTTTTTTTTTTATAAATCTCTTTCATTCTTTGTCAGAGAGTTGGGGTCGAGTAGCTCTGTAAGACCCATCTGTCAGCACAGGCAAAATGATACAGTTTTCTTAATACAGGATTTTATGCATCGATGTAAAGCCTCTGAACTGAATGACTGTCAGTATTCTCAATCCACAGTCAGTCAGAAACTTTGAAAGTTAAAAGTCAGCAGAAAAGTTAATGAAAGTATTTGACTTGTCAGTGATCAAAGTCCAGAACTGTAAAGAGCATTTATTAGTTGGTGACTGATACGGTGCTTTTCCTTGTTTCTTTCTCTGCTCTCTCCATTAATATCTTAGATCTTTTCTTCATACCTGTCTTAGCCTAACAAAAGCAGCTGTTATTCTTAATTTCTGGCTATAGAACCTGGTAAGTGAGGTGATTTTCAAACAAATTTTCTGGCCTAGCTTCTCCTTAGCAAATAATTACCGTAAAAAGTTTTGACTCTAATGTGACTCGACTCTAAAAGTAGAATAAAGGATTAAACTTGCTTTCCTGGGAGTGAGTGTAAGTCAAGGATAGTTCCACAGAAATGTGATTTCCTGTCTCTATGGCATATTGCAAGTAAATAGAGAATCTGATAGTGATACCAGAATGCTGCCACGTATCAGAAGCTCGATATTAGGAAGCAGAAATTAAAATGGCAGAAGATGGGTATAGCAGTATACCTTGTTCATATAAAGATTTGCTTTTCAGGTGATAGCCAAATTCTCCAAATTCTCTGTCAGTGTTGCTGAAGGAGTTTGTGTAAGCCTACACCAGCAACAGATGGTGTCGGCTAGGGAAGAAAATTCTGCTGAAATTCATGCTTCCACGAAACTGCTCTCTCCAGCATGGTGTGTTTTATTTTATCTTGTCTCTGATTGCCGTAACATTTACATGAAGCTGAGGAGGAAACACAGGCATGTGCCTGATCATTATGGCTGGCCCAGGAAAACAAAGCTGAGTAAAACTACTCTCGCAATGCCACTTGTTCATTTGGTGGCGTGGCTGCATGCCCAGGTGATGCTTGTCTGTGAAGGTCTGTGTTCTGTCCTGTCCTTGAATCCAGGGACAGTCCTGAAAGCTGAACTTGGGTAAAAGGCACTGACTCCCCTGATTCACTCACATGAGCTGTGAATTAGCCTCTCCTGATTTTTTCCAGGTAGACTTTTATAACAGAAGTGGATATTTTTGCCTGCCTTTGTTTTAAAGGGACAGGCAAATGGGAAGGACTAATCTAAATTAAATACATTACAGATCTCATATTAGTACCATTTAAGCAGGTCCTTTCTTATTTTACCTTAGTTCTATATAGTCTTTTGTATTTTAAAAACATTTTTCTTTTCTGTGGGCTGCCAGATGTGCTGCTGATACCTTCTGATCTTAGGTAGTTTGACACTGATTTTCCCAGCGCACGCCAGGGTTCAAGTCTGGCCTGTAACTCATCCAAATGATCTATTCATAACAAAAAGTGCCTTCTGGCAGTTAGTTGCACCACAGCTGAATATTGTTAAACTGAATTCATCCTTTCATTTGTTTCTGATTGCTCTATAATGTTTACATATCTTACATATTAGTATGATCCTTTATGAAGCACACACAGAGGTTAAACCCGCCCAGAGAGAACTTTATTTCCCTTCTTCTCCCTTTCAGAAGGTGTGGAACTCTTTCTTCCCTTCAAATGAGCAGGAATCTTGGAACTGCTTAGTGCTCATTTCACCCAAAATGATGGGGCTGAGCAAGTAGGAATGTGTGTGTTGGGGAGACAGGGAAAGGTGACATTTCCTTGCACTAAAGCATTCCCCCCCACCGCAGACACAGTAACTGTGAGGTGGAATTGCATGTCTGGGTGTAATCCTTGTCTAAGTTGGCATTATCACCCATGAGAGCAACAGTCTCTGTGTGAACATGTTCAGCTGAAATATTTATAGATGCAGCTTATGACTCAAAGTCTGAACAGGTTCAGATTCCTCTCATCTTCTGTCTCGAAATTCCTGCTGCATTAATTGTGCAGAGCTCACTCTCACCTCTAGCAGAGGATATCCTCTCTGTGTTTCAGTTTCACTCCATATAAAAGATAATAACTGTTACTATGTCTCGCAGTGGGAGTGTGTCACAGGAGGAATTTCAGTTAAATGGAAGGCAGAAAATCTTGGGCTCCCTTTGAATTTGTATTTTAACTTCCAGAGAAGGATGACATCTCTTATTTGCTTTAAAAATAAAAATCAATTGCCCATAAATCTGAAACACATGTTGTTTTTCTACTAAAAAGATTAAGGATTTTCTTAAGCTCATTAAAGGAAAAAAAAATAATGACATTGATCCTCCTATATCACCATAAGAATGTCTGAAGGCAATTGAAAGCTGTAAAAGAGACGTGGTGTTAGTGTAACCAAAATAGCCCTGAATCTGGCAAATTGTGCTTTTCTTTTCTTCTGGGTTCTGCAGCACACTTTGCACTGTTTCTCCAACCTTATGCCTCTGTCTAGTCACGTGCTTTAGTGGGATTGGGTGGGATGTATACTCAAACAGAATTAGGACTTTTTATTATGAAAATACAAATGCCAGCTGCTGCGTGGCTTGAAAGATTTAATCACCGTCCAAATATTTCAAGGAGGGGAAATGGAAACCATTTGCTGTTTCTGATGCGTGTAGCTACAGGAGGATGCTCACCCTGTTGCTTCTCAAAGATTGTGTGTCTGTTTTGGGGAGTTTGTTATTCCCAATATTCCTCCTTTCCATGTGCATCAAAGCCCAGAGTCTGCAAAATGTGAATTAAACTCCTTAAGTGAAAGAGGGAAATGGGAAATCTGATGATGCCCTATCATCAGTAAAGCCCAACGTGACAGCCCTTGTTCTTTATTCCAGTTAAAAGTTCCCACAGCAACAGAACTGATAACCAAGTGCCCCGCTGGCTTTATTCATCAGTGTGGCAATTCCCAACGCCCTCGTTTGCTCTGCTCATGTGTTGAAAGTTTGCTGGAATGTGTACAAACGGTACTTCAGTAGTAAGAGGATAGAAAGGTCTCAGTGTAATGTGAGAAGAGCCAGCATGGAAATATCCTGTCCTAAATTCCTGTGAGTGTCCAAAACACTAGGCCAGAAGTGCTGGCTGCGGGGAGAATTTGGTCTTTTAATGAATCTAAACATTTTGGTGTTGTCAGACTTACAGGACAATTTGGTGAATTGTGGACTAATGACAGAGAAGAGGTGTGGGTTTTGGTTTTTATTTTAGAAACTCTATTGTCCTTCTTGATGTTTAGACTTTCCTCTGATTTCATAAAGCGTTTTGATGCCTTTAATGTCTTTTGGCTACTTGGTTTTTCCAGAGATACAACAGTTGGATTTTCAGCTTGATCCCTTTGGTGTAACCAGATTTTTCCTTCAGCAGGCTGCAGAACACTGCAAAGTTTGCTGCATCACAAATATTTTGAGATAAGGCTTCAAAACCCCAGGCCCCTTCTGCCCTAAATGTTCCTTGTCACCTACTGGGACACTGTGCTGTGTCCATAGCTATAGGATGGGAATGAGTTGGGATGTTTGGGTTCTCCCCATGCTTCCATCACTAGTTCAGAGCAGATACTGACTGGTAACTCTGACCACATGCTGTGTTCTCAGTAAGGTCAGTGAAGTGGAATCGGTCTAAAAATCAGCTTGTTTTAGGATTTGCTTTTTGTTGCACTTCATTTTGTTATTGAAATCGTAAAAGAAGGCTTGCCCCATCGAGGTGATGAAAACTCAAAGCTGTATTAATTTGTAGTTTTAAGAGAAAACAAAACAAAACCAAATGTCTTTGCAATGTTTTTGACGTAGCTTCGGCCACTTAGAGTCATAAATGCCTTTGTAAATTCAGTGCAGCCAGCTATTCTTGCTCTTTAATGGGTTTGGTCAGCCAAAATCTTGCACAGACACACAGACATGTGTGCACATACATCTGTAGGGAAAGTAAGTCAGGGCATTAGCGCTGATACGGGAGAACCAAGCAGGATTCACAGATTTGTTAGATACGTTCCTGAGAGAAACCAGCATTTCTTGACACTGTGGTGATGGATTTTGAAAAACAAATTTTTGTTGTTTTGTTTTCCTACTTAACTTCCTGACAAGAATCAGCTGTACTGTAAGTTTATGGCTTGAGCAGACTATTGTTTGTGCAGAAACCTCCCTGCTGCTGTATTTACTAAACATGTGTGATGCACAAATGCCAGTAAACTTCATCTTGGAGCATATTCCCTAGTTGCTAGTAAAAACTGCCTTTAAAGTTCAGCCTGTTTAAATATAGAGAGAATGGGCATCAAGTTTAACAGGAACAGGCCTGAATTTTTAATTATTCTCAAAACTATTTTGATGTGAAGTCCAGGCTTTATTGAATTCAACAGCAAACCATGAGCATCCTTCAATGGGTCTAGAATTTTGCTATTGAGGAGCGAGGTCTAAATACAAAAAAAAAAACCCTATTGTCCCATTGACTAAGACCTCTCTTTTTGCTCTTCAGCGTTGGAAACACACAGACTGATTTTGTTAGGGAATTAATTCTTGTGTTTCCTTCTCTGCTAGTAGTTCCCACCTTCTAGAAAACAACAGTTGCAGATTTAGCCATCGTCAGTGGGAAGTGCAGCTTAAATCATGGCATGGTGTAGGACTGCACTTCTGTTCTCTTTTCCCAGTGAAGTCACGGCCGTGTCTAACTTGGGTATGTATATGTGATCCTGGAAGACAAAACACAGATCGCTCTTCCAAGAGAAGCAGGTAGCCTGCAGGGCGTGGATGGCCTGTCTCCTCCAGCCCCTGCTGCAAGAATTCCATGTTCAACCAGTGGGGAATTCACACTTAGTCTTTGGAGCAAGTACTGGGACCCAAGTCCCACCATCCCAGTTCCTGGTGTGTGCTGGGCCTTACTTGCCAGACTGGACAGTGTTACCTGCTGAGCCAGAAGGAAAGTCTAGAAAGTCTGTCTGGTCTACTGAAAGTGGAACCACTTTGTGAGAGGAAGGAAAATGCCCTCCACCCTTCTAAACTGGTAATTTGCATCTTCTGAAGCAGAGGAAGGAAATGAACCGGTGTCTCCCACATCCTGAGTGGTCTAACCACTGAAACAGGGGGTGCAGGGGCCAGGCTGCCACTGTGCCAGGGGTATTTGTGTGCAAGTGGTAGAGCAGGGCCCTGCTCCGTGCCTGGGAGCCAGTGCTCAGATACCTGCCTGGTCTGCCCTCGCAGGTGTGAAGGAAGGAGTGGTTTGTGGAAAGCTGAGCCTAAGTAAGGGGCAGAATCTGGTGTTTTTACCCAGGCACGTTTCCTGTTGAACCCAAGCAGATCCCAGCCCAGGTTTGCAGCTTCCACCCGAGGCACCCTGCTCTCGTGGCAGTGCTGTGAGGGCACTGGGGCTTGGGGTTCCACTGCCAACCTCGGGACTTGATGGGAGATCTCGAGGGGACATCACTGTCCTCTGTCAGCAGGATTCCCTCCTGATTCTGAACTCTCCAAATGTACAGGATGGGTGCTCTGGGAACTCCTGTTGGCAATTACATTGGCTGTGTTTGCTGATGATAATCAAGCAGAGTGTTGTATCCCACTGGTCATTCTAAATAAGGCCTTTTCCTGGAGAAAGGAGGCAGTTTCCTTCTCTCTGTAAAACACAGCTCCTGTTCTTGAAATTTCATACTTTCTGTTTGGCCAGGTCCAGCTGTTCTGTCAGTGGGGATGAGTGGGGGCAAGTGTGTCTTGTCACTGAAAAATTATGTAAATGGGGGAACACATTTCTCCACAGTTTTTTAGAGTAAATCTCTACCTGTACATCTCCACTTCCATTGGTAATTCCAGTGGAGGAGCAGGAATTGTCTTGGTACTGGACTCTGATAGCTGCCAAGCTTTAATTCTGAAGTTCCTGCTTTGACAAGCACTTTGATTCACTTAGAGCTTTGTGTTGCTTTTCCAGGTGAGTGAAACCCCCATTTTTGTGCCTGGTGTTTGGGGACCGTATTTCTCTGCAATGGTACCTGGATTGTGGTTGAATGAGGGAGGCCAAAGTGCTACAGGAAAACTGGTGAGTGGAGACACGGACAGGCTCCAAGACTGCTGCTTTTTGGGATGCCTTCACTGGCAATTCAGACCTGAAACACCTCCATAAGATCATGGGATGTACCAGGCTGCTGAAAGCAATTAACAAGTAGATGAGTGTTACGTCTCTTACATAACGTTAATTTGCATATAGATAGGGGATTACATACAGGGCATGTCTTCCTTTTATGGTGGTGGTGGTGAAGATTATTGTAATTATCTTACAGGCAAATAGGCTTCATTCTTTACTTTAGCAGGAGGCTGAAACAGACTTTGAGATGAAGAAAATATATGAAGAAATATGAAGAAATGCATGTTGTATTATACAGATCAGTTGTGTTCATTGATCACCATAAATGAAAGATGTATGGACAGAATAGTAATATAGTAACATATTATTTCATCACCTCAGTTCTTTCCTCCCTACAAAGAGTCTAACAGTATTAGGTTAATTTAATGTACCAGTAAAAGTTAAAGCCAAGCTGGGTTCACTGAAAAATGAATTTTCTTGTTTACAGGAAGGCAGTCAGAACTAAAACACTGATATCAAATGTAAAGAGAGGCTGCATGTACGCAACAGTATTTAGGCTTGAGTCCAAAGGTGTCAGCAAGACTTTAGTGACTGCTTAACCCTGGAGCTTCTGGGGCTCCCTGTGTCATCTTGCCCAACCTGTGAAAGCTCTGGCTGCCCTCAGGGCTGAGCTGCAGGGCCTCTGGAGAGGCTGCAGGAGACAGGCCCGGGCCTGTGGGTGTCCCCAGGAAAGCCCCAAGTGCGGGTGGGTTTGATCTGTCACCAATTGCAGCTGTAATCGCTCTCTGACTCAGCACCACCCACCTCTTTAAGAGCCTGGAGATGGGAGTACATGGCCAGGAAATGCGTTGGGGCATCACTGCATTTATACATTCCATATGGAACAGTCACTGAATGAGAGGCGGAAATCCTCCTGGATCGGGAAGCCTTGACACACTCCAAGATGAGTGGGGATCCCTTCCGTGCTCTCTCCTTGGCCACGTCAACCTGACATTCCTCTGTGTCACAGCTTCAGTGGCACAGTCATTCCTCCTCCTGCAGCCTGGTTTCCCACCCCACCTCCAGCTCATCCTTAGCCTTGTGGCTAAAAACTGCTTTTGCAGCAGATGGGATGTGTGTGCTTTAAATTTTTCAGGTCAAGACTGGGCTAGAACCAAAAAGTGTCCTATTTTACAAATAACTGCTACAACCAGACATAAAATGAAACAATATCTGTGTAAAATAATAAATATATGCTCATAACACCACCATTTTTCAAGGAAAATGGCAAATCTTGTGTGTTGCTTTGCAAGAACACTTTTGAGAGGGAAGTTTCGGTGTGCTTAATCCCAGGCAGGTAAATGCACTTATCTAAGCTCCAGACAGGATACAGCCAGTCAGTAGTTTTTCTTGGCTGGCTCACAGTGGTTCCACACTTAAAATGTACAATGAGAGTTGGGGCATTTCAAAAAGATGATTTTAAAAATCCTTGCCTTTCTTGTACCAGAGAACAAAACGTTCCTGAATCATTAAAGAAATTACTGGAAAAAATGAACGGTCTTGTTGGGACCCATAGCAAAAGTCAGCTGGAGGTAATGTTAGGAATATTAGGGAAAGTGTCTTATTAAAACACTCTTAGAATATCCCACGTGGTTTTCTTGAGGTGGTATGAACAGCAAACACGTAGGGAGCCACGGGAGGAGACAGTGCCATGCGCACTGTGCAGGGTACATTGCATTTATTATCTCTGTCATTTCAAAGCTCCTGCTCTCTCACTCCTAAAGTTTTCTGAAAACAAACAAAAAGGACAAGTTCAGGGATTCCTTCCATTGCTTGATCAATGCCCCGAGGTGAATTATTTCCATAAAACTTGAACAGTCTGATCAAACGTCTTGAAAGTAAAACTGATACAGTTCCCTTTAAAAAGCTCTAATTTTTTTTTTTTGGCTACAGCTGCAAAAGAAATCAGTTGGATTTTGGAAACTATTTTAGAGTCCAAATGAAGAATTAAGAAGTTCTTCGTTCTGAAAATTCTTGTTTAGTTGTATATTCAATGGGGTTTTACACTGTATTTTCAAAATTTATAAGAAGAAAGATATTGCACAACGGAGACAAAGGATGGCATGACATCATTACAAACTGTGTAATAAAAAATAGCAGAAAAGGGTTTCTAGATGCATCCCTCATGTGGCCATGGCTTGAATTAAGGGCATTGAAACATCAAACTTCGTAACTCCTGTAACAGTTTTGTGTATCAGTGTTTTCATATCACACACCTATATGTGATATTTATTTATAGATCTATTTCTGAATTTATGAGCTGCCCCTGTGTTTTGAAGAGATGATGCAGGATTGCAGAATTCAGGCCTGAGCTGTGTTTCTGGTGCATGCACATGCTTGAACTCTGATGCCAATCTCAGGAAGAACAGACATGGATTGTTTTCTTTGCTATGTTCACGTGTATGCTTCATTATATGGTTCAGGACTATGGTTCGTGCTGTTAAAGATTAAATACTAATGTGATTTGCTGCCAATAAGTACTGCCAAATGTACTCAGTGCTCTTGAGTAGCTCTAGTTTTGCCTCCTTAGCTTTTACTGTCACCTCTGATGGGATATTACCAAGAGGCCACAGAACCTGCTGAATTATTGTCTTAAAAGCCCTTATTATTCTACCTGATACTTTGTTTTGTGAGTAATGGTAACCACTCTGGAGTGGAAGGACAAGCTGATTTATAAATTCAGTATAAGGCAGAGCTTATATTGATCTTCTTTTATAGCAATAATTGCTTCTCAGGATATACATTTTGTTTCCTGCAAAGAATGTATGAAGCATCTATCAGGATGACAACACGCCTCGAGTTTTATCATAACAGTGTGATAGAGAAAGATGTAGGGATTTGGGCCAAGAAGATGCTTCTGGTAGAATTCCAACGAGGATATCCATGAAGAATGGGAGAGACTAGAGGACATCCTCTCAGGTGGTACTGGGCAGGAAAAAAGTCATCCTTTCACCTTGCCCTCCTGACTGAGGAGCTGCATGCTTAGCATTTGGCCTGGGTTTGGTGCAAGGTTGGTTGTTTTTCTTACTGTTTGTATGCTAGATCCTGAATGTCAGTGGGAGTTTTGCCATTGGCTTCTCAAGGTCTAGGATTTAACACTTCATGAGTAATTTAGAAGCTTTCTTGTCTCTTTTAGAGCTATGACACTGCCTTTCCCTTTTCCAGGACTGAGTTTTTAAGACGTAATCATCCCCAAAATGTTGCTTTTCTCTCTTTCAGATCGATCATGTGGTGCGAGGCCATGTTGCCTTCCCGGAATTAGAGGCAAAAGCTGCAGCCAGGTCACTGTTTTATTCCTTTATCACATCCCTGCCTTACAAACTGATGCATGCTGTATTCCCAGCAGTGTCCTCATTCTGAATCAGGGCAATTAACAGTCTGATAGTGGGCTGGAAGTATTTACAAAGACTTGCCAGGTGATTGCTCAAAAATACAAGGTTTCAACTTCCCTCCGATACCTTTGGCATATCTAAGTACTGATACTAACTTTTTGCTTTTCAGCTTTTCTATCCAGCCCAGGGTATTTCTTGATTCCATAGCACCAGCTCTGTCTGGCAGATCTCCATGCCTTGGGCTAACAGTGTGGCTTAATTTGTAGGTGAAACAATTAAGGTGTAAGGAGGAGATACGGCTTAATTAAGAATATATTATTCAGTATTTTTGGAATTGTCATCTAAAGGAAGGTGTAGCCACCATATGAGAAACTCCTGCATGGCAGCACAAATAGAGAAACCCAGGATGAATTTTCAGACGAAATGTAAAATGGAGGAGTGACTTGGAGGTAACTCCAGGATTCCTTGAACCAGAGGCTGAGCGTGATGTGGAATTTGAGCTTGTTCTGCTTTAGGAGTGGATGAAGACAGTTCAGACACTTCTGTCAGGCCTGGACTTTCTCAAGCTTATTTGGCTTGGATTCAGTCTAAGATGGTTCACATCTCACTCCCAGAGAGGTCTCAGCTGAACAGTTGGGCACGTTGGATGAAAATGTGATTCTCTTTTAATGTCTTTTTCCTCCTTAGATTAAAGAAAAAAACCGGCAAACTTGGCATTTTCCCTTCAGTTTCTCCCTCTGGTCTGAGAGCAGGGTCAGTCCTGATGGATGGATTAAGCACGTGTAGTTACAGAGTTACTCTCAGTCCTCTCCAGGGAGATAAAGCTCTACCTGGTTTCTCTGGATGACCCTTCCTTGCCTTGCAGGGCCCACTGCTTTTACTTGTTTGTTAAGAACTTGACCAAGATTCCCAGAAATGTATTGGACTTCATTCAATATGAAACAGATTCATGCTTCCTAGAATTCTCTTTGTTGTTCGCTGCAAAAGGAAATCAGGAAATAAATGCATCTGTGTATGTTTGGAATAAAGATTGAACTGGGTCCTTTTCAAAATTCTGGCTTCCAGGCCATTTTTCCAGTGCCCCCATTTGAAGCACAACCATAAGACAAACAGTTTAATTTGTAATGCCAGGATAAACCTGTTTTTTTGTGTTGGAAAAATGCCTGTGGAGTAGCCTACTTGTGCCTGCTGGGTCTGATGCTGAACTGACTGCCCACAACTACTGCCACAGTGCAAAAACCGTGATGTGAACAGGACACTAAACACAGAATGGTGGGAGTAAACTCTCACATATTATCCAAAGGTATGCTGTCCTAACTTTGGATTTGAGTCTCCTGCAGTTAGTAACGTGGTGGAGAATAGCACTGATAGTAGGAGTTGTAGTATTTTATGAAAAGAGTGATAATGTTTTATTAAGTTAATTTGCTCAATGGTTTTTTTGTAATGCTTTCCAGATATCACTTTCCTAATGAAACATTGGTACAGCTATAAATTTACTAAACAAGTCTCATATTAGTTCTCTCATCCTCTTTCTCCCCGTCCTTCTCAAATATTTGTTAAATTTGAAGAATTTATTTTGAAAAAACAAGAATCAGGAGCTTTGAAATTTGAACTTATTTTTTTCTTCTTCTTTTTTCCTTTCTATTTTTCCATGGTTCCCCAAACTTCAGCCTTATCATGGGTACAAAGGGCAGCTGCTGTTGGTCCAAACTCTGGATTATGTTTTTACCTACATTAAGTCATATAATTAATACACAGAATCCCAGACTGGTTTGGGTTGGAAGGGACCTGAGAGCCCATCCAGTCCCACCCCCTGCCATGGGCAGGAACACCTTCCACTATCCCAGGTTGCTCCAGCCTAGCTTTGGACACTTCCAGGGATGGGGCAGCTGCAGCTTCTCTGGACAACCTGAGCCAGGGCCTCCCCACCCTCACAGGGAACAATTTCTTCCCAATATCCCAACTAACCCTGCCCTCTGGCAGTTTGAAGCCATTCCCCCTTTTCCTGTCACTCCAGGCCCTTGTGGTTGTCTCTCTCCATCTTTCTTGTAGGTTCCTTTCAAACATGGTATCTTGTTTTGGAGGATTATTGGTGCTGATAAATTATTTCACTGGAATTCTCAGCAGAATAGTTCAGAGAATTTGATTCATTGTGTTTAAGGCCATTCTCTGTGTGGGTGTAGGAATTTGAATCCATTGCAAATAGCCATAGAAGGGAAACAAATGAGAATTCCATACTTTGGTGTGCAGTTCCATGTTGCCTTTATTTCCCATGCTGGGTGCAGTACAGTGAAGAGCTGAGCACATGCATGTGTAGCTCATTGAAAAAAGAACATCAGAGGTCACAAATCCATGCCTCTTGCTTGCTGCTACCTGTCACCTCCTTCTGCCTCCCCAGACCTGTCCTCCCTTTCTCCTGATGCTGCTAAGAAGCAGGTTTGGAGTGGCAGGTCCCTGCTGAGCAGGTGAGCTCGGGAGTTTCCCTGTGCAAACTCTCCTTTGCCCACAGCAGAGCAGATTTCCAGCTGTGTTTAGCACCGGTGCAGAGGTTTGTGGTGACTTGTAAGGGCGTGAGAGGCTCAGACAACCAGCTCTGACCACTGCAGCTGAAGGCCAGGCTTGTGCAACCCTCCCAGTCCTATTCCTGGGTTCTTTTTTTACCCTTCTTTTACTGGAAGTGGAGAGGGTTGAATTACATGAGGATTTTCTGGACAATTTAAATTTAGCGTTTGGTCAATCTGATGGGCAAAATCTGTGAGCACCAAAACTTGGGGTTTTTCAGGGAATTCAGTGAGTTGCAGAAATTGCTGTGATGTATCACTTTTGCTCTTCATCCTACACCGTGTGTACATCTGACATTTAGTCATCACTGCTCTGTTAAATCCTGTACAGGTAGATTAGAGCAGGAAATTTAAAAAAATTAGATAACATGATCATTTTATGCTCTTAAGTTTAAATAATTCTGTTTTCTAGAGTGACCATTTCTAATCTCTGGAGAAGAAAAGTGTCTAACTGACAGCAAAGTTTCTGTGTCCTTTGGCACTTGGTGAAGTGCTGTTTTTGGGGCAGAATTCCCTTTCCTATAGATCTCAGTGCCGTTTTCCCCGTCTAAAGAGATATCTCCTGAAAAAAAAGCATTGAAGTTACACACACGGGATCTATCTGGGATCTTTCAAGCAGAATATAATAATCATATTTGGCAGTTTTCTGTACCTCTAGATGGTTTAGAACCTTCTTTTTTTTGGTTTAGAAATCTAGAGTTTTCAGGGTTTTTTTTTCCTAGAAACATA
This sequence comes from Rhagologus leucostigma, assembly GCA_013397725.1. Classification (NCBI taxonomy): domain Eukaryota; kingdom Metazoa; phylum Chordata; class Aves; order Passeriformes; genus Rhagologus; species Rhagologus leucostigma. The sequence goes on along the minus strand of VZTD01003312.1, from coordinate 731,912 downwards.
CCTGCTGGCATCTTCCATGATTCCTGAACAGATTAAATACCAACCTCTGGTTGCTTCCTGGAGTCGTGTCCCAAGTATGAACATAACTCTGGGCAGACTTGTGTTGATTTCTTATTCTCCACTTTCAGCACGGTTCCTTTTTCATGGCAACAGCTCTGCAGGTCAGGGGCAGCTGCCACTGATACTTTCACAGGGAACTGAGTAGAAAAAGCTCCAGGAGCTGATGGTGTTACACTGTGTTAAACACAAAGGTGGTAAAACAGGAACTGGCAAGTGTTTGAGGGATTTTGCTGGTCACTCAGTCCAAATGTAGTGCCTTGAACCCTTATCTGTCTTTAGGAAAAAAATGTGAAAAGATTTTGAAAAAAGTGTAAATCCGAGGTTATGTGGATCTTAAGAATATTTGGCTCAATTTCAGCCTCCTTTTGTTCAGTGCTTGTGTTCTGACAGAGCTGCACGAATGGCTAATCCTTGTGAGAGCAATCAACCAGGATGGAGATGAGAGAGAAGCTGGGATGTCTGGTGGGTCTGTGGTTGAGTGAAGCTTTCCTTTTTTATCCTTCCCAACAGTCAAGCCGTGATTGAGACTGGAATTAAAATGACTTTATCCTTAGCATGTACTGCTTGTAGTGGAGTCTTTAGGGATGGAGGAAACAGGGCCACTTCTACAACAGCAGGAAAAAAGTGATGATGACCTCCAAATTATCATAATTTGGGTCCAGGAAGACACATAAAGTACATTTTAAAGGACGTGAATAATGATGTAAATTAGTTATTTTAATGTCTTCCAAGTGTGCTTCATTTTGAATGATATCCTCTGATAGTGTACACATGGTAAGGTATAATTGAAAAAACATGCAGCTGAATGGTTGAATGCAAAGTATAAATATACAGCTGCTAGTGGGTCAGAAGTCAAACTAGTAAAGCATATGCCAAATTCCCTTAGGGATCTCATTAGTGCATGATTGAATATACATGTAGAGGCTAAATGAATATCACTGTTTGGGTCTGCAGTGGATGAGACAATGACTAATCAATCGTAATTAGGGTTAGATGCTATTATTGACCCACATGTCTAGAATTAAATGCCCCACTTGGAGATTTCCAAGGAGTTGGAAAATATATATGGGTTTGTTTGTGATAGGATGAGCATTTGAAAAAAAATACTCTGAGCGTAATTGCAACATTTTTTAAATGGAATGTCACTAGAGTCATTGCAAGCCAAGGCAGTGAAGAATTCACCATTAGTCCTAAATCCAGGAAAAAAGTCTGTTGGATATTGTGGAGTTGGGTGTAGCATCTGAACTTAGATACAATCATATTTAGGCCCATGTTGGGCTCCTCCCTAAAATAGCAGCCACTCACTTTCCCTCCTCCACCCTTAGTGCTGCTTTTTAATCATAACACACACTGAAATAATTATGGTTTAAAAAAGGAAAGCTGTGCATCCAGCGCTATTGATTAATCAGAGAAATTTTTAAACATTTGCAGAGGAATTTGGTTTTCATTTCTGTCTGGAATCCTCTTTACTCCTCCCTCTCAGCTGTAGGACAGGAGCAGCAGCAGCCCCCAAATCTCAAACATTTCTGGGGACCCTTAGGAGTCCGTGGACAAACTCAAGGTCACGTTATCTCCCCTCATCCCGGGAGATTGGGGAATTCTGATGGCCTGTTGAGCACACGTGCACAGAGACATCCCTGCAGTGCCACGGCCTTGGCAGGCAGTGGGATTTTGCCGTGCTTTGATGAGGTTTGTGCATTTGATGGTAGTACAAATGTTTTATGTTTGATGGATAACCTCCCCCCTCTTCTCCCAACTTGTTTTTCTTGCAGTGCTCACAGTATATATACATACTTGAACAGTCACCTGGATCTGATTAAGAAATCTTTGCCTGTGGGTTTCCTCACTGTTGATTTACATGTTTGGCCAGATTTCCATGGTAACAGATCTCCCTTAACAGATCTGACACTAAAGGGCATGGTAAGAAACAGCCTGTCTTTGCAAAAAGGTCAATACAGGGTAAAAAAAAAAAAAAAAGGCAGTTTGGAAGGAGCTTTTCTTCAATTTCTTCAATTTTGAGTGTACTCCTCCTTAGATATTTACACTGTCCCGAAGGATTTGGGTTTCTTGCTGCAGTGCTGATGTTTCAGTAGAAAACCAGAGATCATTGTACTTGAGATATCACTACAGCCACATTAATTTTCTAAAAACGTGAGGAATGCTGTGTGTGTCCAGGTACCTTTCCTAGGAATCCCATTTCACTGCTCTTGCTGTTGTTATCTCACCTATGTACCAAATTCTGCGTATTTGTTGCCATGAAGTTCAACACAAATTTGGGTAAACCTGTCTGGGAAAGGAGTGAAATGTTCTGATGATAGGTTGCTTGATTTAAACAGCTTTTCAGCCCATCTTTCAGAGTTTGGGTGTTCCTCTTCACTGAAATTACAGTGATAGATCAGCTCACTCACAAGCCAGGGCTGTGCAGAACCGTAATAGAAGGGTATCATAAGGGTATAATTTGGTGATATCAAAATACCTGGTGATTAATGCAAAAATCTCCTTCAAAATGGCAAATTGTCCTTGAAGTGAGCCTCTCAAGCTACTCACCAGCACCAAAATCTGCTGTATTTAAGGCTGAGATAGGAAAGGCATAAGCACTGCAGCATGTTTTAAACCACAAATGAGGGAAACATAAAAAAAAAAAAGGCCTATATATTTTTGGGTCCTAATAATACCTTCATTATTTCATGAAAGAATTATGTGCTGCAGCAGAATCAGAATTTCCTTGGTAGGATGGCTGTATGCAAATACTGGTAATAGCAACCCATTTTTTCTGTCACAATTATGTCTGCGTTCAGGTCTTGCCTGATATTAATCCAGAGTAACTACAGTGCAGTACTGATTTATGTCAGAGTAAAGGAGGTTAAGATATAGTATTTAATTATTAATCGTGTTTCAGTGTTGGGGTGCTTGGGAGGGAGGGGGAGAAATGCTTTTAGAAAGTTATTTTTACGTAATAGCATCTTCATATTATTACATTAAATACATTCACGAGCAATATCTGAGTCATAACATAAAACTGTCAGAGTTAATCTATCTCTAAACCCATACAATATGCTGTTTGTTCTTTATTTCTTCACAAGGGCAAGGATAATTTATGTGGTTCTTCCCCAGATCAGGAATAACATGTTTAACATAACATTATGTGTACAGCTCACAGGAGTAAGGCTTGGAATTAGCACTTAAAACTTGTTACAACAAGAAGCCATAGAAAATAATGGAGTTTTACTTTGGCTGGATTTTTACATCTTCTTTTTGATCTTTGCACAGGTTGTTGGACTAACACTGTCTCGGGGTCTGGATGAACTTGCCCTTATCTACTTGGCCACAATCCAAGCCATTGCTGTAAGACATTTTTAGTGCATAGAAGAAGGAATGAATTGTCTCGTGTTCTGTGCAGACTGATCGTTCCCTTCTGCTAACCCGATTTCTAATAATACGTGAATTCACTTATTGGGCTTCTTAAAGGAGCAAGATACTGTTCACCCACGTTGGTGACCACTCCCAGCTGGGGGATAATCAGCAGACTGTGGGGAAGATGTTCCCCTAAATAATCTTGTCCTTATGACAGTTCTGTGAGCGGAGCTTTTGCCTCTGGTGCAGATGTGAGGGAGGAGGCTGACGGTACAAGGAGCAGTGTTAACATCCCAGCTGTCTAGAGGGAGGCTGAGAGAGGGGGAGAAAAGCTTTGGCAGTTGTACAGAGGGCTCTGTGCTGAAAAGCCTCAGCTTCAGTTTGTTCCCATATCCATGGGTCTGCTCTGCCTGCCTGGTGGGTGAGGCAGAGCTCTGTGCCAGGCTGAGCCGGGCAGGGGCTGTGGTGCAGACCCACCAGGGCAAATCTTCTCCCCTCATGTCCCTGACCCGAGGGGAGCAGTCCCAGCCTGTGGCTGGACAAGCAGGCAGGGCAGGAAGGCTGGGAAGTGTCCCTTCTGTTTGCCAGCATGCAATGATGGGGAATTTTATCACAATGCTTTTCTTTCTGCCCTGATTTTCTCTCAAACCCAGGATTTCCAGTTCACGAGAAGTTCTGTTCTGAGGTGAAACCCTGGCTCACAGGAGTGGTTTGGAAAGCCTGGCTCAGGGTGTTGCCAGTGGGACGTGCTGTCCCCAGCCCTCTGGTGACCGAAATCCACATCTCTTTAACACCCTTTCTGTCAAATTTTTATTTTTATTTTTTTAAAGTTTGTTGAACTTGAGTTGTTTTTGCAAAACACAAACAGTCTGATGAACTGGGGAGTTTTCCTGACAAAACTCTGCTCAGTTGGAAAACTTCCAAACTCCTCTCCTGGTTAAACAACAACTTTTCTAGGCTGGGTCAGCCATCTGGGATGGAGAGGGTGGGCGGCTGCTGTAAATTTACTGGGAATTGTACATCTTACGTGTTAACCTTGCCTCTTCAGCAAATAACGAGAACTTAACCCCGGCCTGGGATTCACTGTTGTGAGTTTGGAGCCTTTTGCAGATGAATGTAGCTGGGTTATACCTGATGCTTCAGTATAATCCCACCGTTGAAATAAGAATGTGGAGGAGAGGTTAAACAATGCCAGGGACTGATCCTGCCCCTGAAAGGAACTTCCCAGTCTGGAACAGGTGCCCTGTGATTATCTCGTGCTAACGAAGTGGAAACCTTCTCTGCTGGAAATCCTGGGAAAGTCACCTATTATCTCATTATATGATACAGCTCAAACTTGATTGTAAAACACAAATACTGTCTTGAACAGTAAACTCAGCAGCTGCATATCTTTTGGAGAGCTGATTGGGCTGATTTGATGTAAAAAGGCCATATTGTAGTTTTCTTTTTACTGTAAATTAACAGAAATTATTTTTTCCCAAAGCATTATTGAAACAGTACCTAAAAAGTAGACAGAGAACATTGGTTTTGACTCAATATTTACTAGCTGCTAATGGGATACCTAGGAAATAAAATCTTCACTCCCAATTTTAGCTTCACTTTTATTGAAGGAAACAGTTGTAGTAATCCTGTACCATTAGCTGTCTTCAATGGGTGCAAGATAAACTTTAAACCTATGTAAAAATCTTGTACAAAGTGTAGGCCTGCCCACAGAATGTTAATCTCTAGTTTTCTTTTCAGCAGGAGATGCTTTTTCCTTTTTATATAAAATTTGCATTTGAAGCCCCTCAATTTGCATTTTCTCCAATCCAGGATTAAATTAGTTCCCCCCCTCCCACAGTGAAATAAGTCTGGCTTTAATTTAAATTGCCATGTGAATACAATTTTCCAGGCAGGTAAACACAAAATAATTTTCACAGCATGTTCTTTCTCAGGGTCTTTGACGTGTGTATGTTGTGAGAGAAGTTGTTAATAAATTTGAATTTCAGAAGCAATGAAAGAGAATCTCCTTTTAACTATTCACTGCAAAATGCAGTGCAACAGTTGGACAGATGAGAACATGATCAGAGATGTAATTGTGGCCGTCCAGCCCATTCTAAGCAGACAGACTCCTTTTGGAGCAGTTTATTTTTTCCGTAATTAAAATCGTGGCTGTGCGATTTGGAAATCAGCCCTCTGTGTCAATAGGGAAGCGATGGATTTAGTCAGCTGGGGCTGGGGCTGCTCAGGTTCCTCTGAACTGCTTGTCTAAAAATCAAAATACATTTGAAGGCCTGTCCAGAATAGTGCTGGGCATTCAGTGTGGATGTCTCCAGCCTGGTGGAACCCTGCAAGTTCAATTTTCAGTAGGTTTTATTTGAAGGGGGGTTTGTTGCAGCTGCAGCCTTCTTAATGAACTGCAGCATGGCCTAAAGGAAACTTAAATAACAGTTCATGAAAACTCTGACCAGGTTGAGTTTTGTGGGGAATTTGCCTGCAAAGAGTCAGCCTGGGCAACATTTTGCCTTGAATTTGACATTTTGTCAAGTCTGAGGTTCAAACTTAACTTCCAAGGTATTATAAAGAGCTGGGAATTATTTTTGGCCAAATAGTTTGTCGAAGAAACGGAAAATACTCTTGCAAAAGGGAAATAGGGAGAAGGTTGACTTCAGTGAGGAGGGAAGCAAAGCAAATAAAAAGAGAGAAGATTTTTTTGGAAAATGGCAAAGCATTTGCTTCTGTCATTCTGATTTGAGTTTCTCAGAATGGAGACTGTAAATGAAAAGTTTAAAATATGCCTGCATTCTAGATGTTTCAATTAACCCAGCCATGAAGTGGAACATTGTATTTTGCACAGGGAAAAGGCCAAGAGAAATAGTTAAGCCAATACAAATTTCTTCAGGTTTTCCTTTTTGCTGAAAAGACAGAAAACAGAGTTTTTTATTTGCTGTTCTCTTTTGTTCTGTTTTGCTATTTGGCTTCAGAATTGAAACCTCTTAACCGAGGTGGATTTTCAGATGCTGTTGTACAAAGTAAAGAGGAGGTTTTGGTGGGGATGCCTTTGCCATGCACGTGTAGTTCTGCTCCTGTGGCTGCTCTCCTGTGCTCACCTGGTTCTGTTCCTTCCCCCCTTTTTGAAGTTAGGAACAAGACATATTTTGGAGGCGATGCAGGCTGCAGGGCATGACATCACCACGCTGTTCCTGTGTGGTGGGCTGAGCAAGAACCCTCTCTTTGTGCAGATGCACGCTGACATTACCGGTGAGTTTGGGGAAGTGCAGGGAGAGGAGGGTAAATACTTTTATTTTAGGTGTCTCAGAACTTTGTCTTTGGAAAAATAAGGACTTTCTTTGTATAGAGCTGTATTTTGCTGCGTGGCCAAAAAAGCGTGCAATGAAATATTCTGTCGGCTTCGTCCTATTTGACTTGTGACACTTCCTGCTCGTGCTGGGCACTGTATCCATTCTATAGAACAATTCTTTCCTGAATTGCTTCCATGCCTGTGTCACTGATGTGGTTCAGGGGACAACGTCTGGATCCTTGCTCCTGCAAGGTGGTGCACTTGGTTTTGTAGAATTCCTGGCGGGTGGAAGGCCCTGGGTATGTGTTTCACTGCAAGAGGAGCTCCCAGGCCTCCATGCTATTTTGGTCTCTCTTCAGCCTGTGTGTGTTGGACATCTCAGCACACCTGCGAGTCAGTCGAACATACTTTAAAAAATGTGGAAAAAATAACAAAATTTAGTTTAAAGGACTTCAGAGAAACATTGAATGATGTGTGTTTTGGGTATATTTCAAATTAAGATCAGTTAAGCTGTCATGAATGAAGTTTAAGGCCTAAATTTGGGGAGTTTGGTCTGGAGATCTGACTTGCCCTAACAACAAACCACGCTTTATAACCCTGATGCGGGAAGGAAGGTGAAAACGTGCTTTATGTAGTTACCTGAGAGGAAAACAGAGATGGACAGGCGAAAAACATAATGCCTGTTGACGTTAAAATTCACTAAATATGTTGTAGTCAAAGTGATGCTTTGTGAAAAATGATGTTAAGTCCTGGCCTTTCCTTCAAGAACTCAAATATTTTAGGTGAATTTCAGCTACATGTAGGGTTGGGCTGCTGGGTCGTGATGTGTAAAAGAAAAGATCTGTGAAAAGGTATTCTGATTAAAATGTAATCACAAGTTCTTTGACTGTAACTAATGGCCGAGTACAATTCAGTACAAAAAGGCCTTTTTGCAGTCTGGAGTTCTCCCCCATTTGTAAAATCGGTGACTGACAAGGGATGTCAGAGTTCATCTGACTGAAATGCTCTTGGTTATGTTGAACTCATTAGAGCCTATCAGATAAAATCACTAACATTCCAGGATCAATCCCCCATTCTTTCCTGAAAAGAAAAAAATCTGAATATATTATTGTTAGCTACAAATGACTCAGCCATGCAGACATCCAATAGATAATTCCACAGGCCACTTAAAAAGTATCTTGATCTTTTTGTTTGCCTGGTAAGAATTCCGTATTCATTCTGACGATGCGGGAAATGGGCAGTAAATTTTAGAGCACACTGAAAATTGCTCACTGACGCCTGGCAAAGAGCCACGGAGCTTTGAGCTGGAGCTTCAGATTTGCTGTTCCAAGCTGACCCAAGTCCTGAGCTGTGCTTCAGCTGAACTGGAGGAATGCTCAGGTGACAGAGCAAACTTTACATCGTGTAACTGGATGCCCGGCGTGAGGTGAATTTGCTTTGTGTCAGTAATTGCTTTTTATATTAATAATTTTATTTTTCATTTTGCAAAGTGGGCATTTGCCTTTTTCCTCTGTAGGAGTTGTTCGTGGCTGACTTTAGGTCTTCACCCAAATTTCAGCTCCTTCTAATCTTACAGCTAGCTCTCAGGAGCAGCGTTTTTTGGGGCATAATATCCTGGAGACTGCTCTGAGCAGGAATCCGTGCTCCCACCCCTGTGTTTGCATCATCATTCACTGGATGACATTATCTCAGTGCTGGAAATGCAGACACATGCCAAATACTGCAGGAATATTAAATTTTTCAGCTTAGTGAGGATAAGCATCTGAAGTGCAGCTAGAAAAGTATTTAGATTTATGCTGTTGTTGTAGATTTTTCAGGAGAATTAAGAAAGCAGGCTGATTTTTATTTGGTTTTTTTAGCCTTTTCCTGCTTTTCTTTACACTAGTGAAACAGGTCTCAGAAAGTTCTGCATAAACCAAGGGAAAGTATGTTCACAATAGTACCCATGGGTGATGAAACACTAATTTTTAATTCTACTTCAGAATATATATTGTTTGCTTCTTTTTCCAGTGTTTTAATTTTGTTTTCAAGTACCTTGCACAATTTGGAAGACAAGATTTCTCCTACTATTTCATACAGAGCTTGAGAAAGTTTACTACTCATATTTTCATGTCTTCCAGCAAAACCAGACTGGCTTTGTTGGCTGTATGTTTAAAACCAAACACAAACAATCTTTTTTTGTTTGTTGCAAAAGAAACAAAAAGGAGACCGCCTTGTTTTCCCCTCCAGGTCAACTTTTAATAGGCACGTGGGTTTGGAGGGTGTGGGTAACAGGTTTATACCAAGCCCTTTGAGTGAGATAAAGAGCCAGTGTCAGAGATCTGGGGGAGTTGGGGTTTTTTGTGTGCTTTATGTTCTGCATTAATATTTTGCTAAAATGATTTTATTTAAATGCTGCATTTTTCTTGGAGCCTGGAACCGCAGAGCAGAGAGACTTACATTAACCTACAGCAGGATGTAGCTCTGAATGGGGTTTTGAGTAATGGTTTTCAAGCCCTTTTTGATTCCTTTTTTGTTTGTCTTTTTTGGTTTTAATTATTTATGGAGCTGCTGGTGCAGCACTGCTGTGTTCCCTAACAGAGGCCTGGCTCTTCCCTCTGCAGGAAAGCCTGTTGTGCTGTCCAAAGAAGTGGAGTCTGTTTTGGTGGGTGCTGCTATTCTTGGAGCTTGTGCTTCTGGGGATTTTGCATCTATCCAGGTATGCAGTACCTGATTTTATGTCATTTTTTTTGTTCAGTTTTAATGGGTTTTACACCTTGACTTTTGGCACCACGCACAGACCTTAATCCAAGTGGAAAAGTTTGTCCCTTCTGCAGAGCCAGACGAGAGCCAGCATCGCTTTCTCTCCACCCTCTGTGTAAATCCAGATGTTATTTAGGTGCACTGAGGATTCATTTGTTTGCGGACTGTGGGGACGTGCATGGAAGCTGCTGTGTATGAAGTTAGGCCATGTAATTTCACAGACAAAACAGGGAATTTGGCAAGGCTCTGATCCTGCAGGAAGGTCACACTTTCATCTCAGTTACATTTGTCCTACTTTCCTTCCTTCGTGTTGAGGAATGTTAAACATAAGAAGCACCACAGCATTATTTATGTAGTAAAAAATTACACATCTTAGCTCTTGTCTTGCCTCCTGTGAATGCAGAGTTAATAATCAGGATGGAACTTCATGTTCATTCATGTTATTTCAGTCCATTAACAGCTGCAAAAGTAGCAGTGAGGCTTTTATTTTCAGTGGATCAGTCAAAGCATGACTTAGCTGCATTTATACAAACAACAGTGGCATCAGAAACCCAAAGAATGTCCCAAATCATGCCTGTTTTCCCACCTGGCAATCCCGTAAGCCATGTCCTCTCCTCATGCTGCACGAGGACACTGAACAGCACAATGCAGTTGGACAGAAGGCTTTATCAGGATGGTCCCTAACGCATTTGTTGCGTTTTTCTTTACAACATCAGGCACAGATATTTGTAGATGAAATTTTGCACAAAAGCTTATCTGATGACACTTTGTGAATAGGGAGGTCAGCTCCTCGACCTGGTTAAATTGGTGCAGTTCCACTGGAATCAATAAACAGCTCAGCATAAGCCGAGGAGCTGGGCTGTGCTTGGCACTCCTCCAGATGGGAATATTCTACAGTGCTATGTAGGTTAGCAGGAAGAGCAGTTTCCTTTCATAAGAATGTTTCCATTAAAATGAATCCCATTGCAGCAAACACAGAGTGCAGCATATATGTCTGTGTGTAATAATTCTAGTGCTTGTAAGGAGACCTTGTCCTGATAAATGTAATTTCAGTAGCAGCATTCGGTGACAGGACTTCACATTTAATTCTTACTCTTCTGTTAATCTTCTGCCTTCAAACACATATTTCATGCCAAGTCTAGGATGTTTTCCACTACTGTACAATAACTGAATGTCTCAAAACTGATTTTACTAAGTCTGTTTTTATCAGCATTAGAAAAAGCTAATGCTGTGGAGTTTTCAGTGTCACGTTTTATACAATTTTGGTGTATTCACTTATCTTTAGTTTTTAACTCTGCCCTTATATATAAAAATATTGCAGAAGAATATCCAGTAATGTCAGAACACATATTAATATTTTTAGAAGAATTTATCAACATGGATCACAAAGGAGAAACTGAATACATTTATTTTAGGGACAGGGAAGTGTAAATGTGTATCTACCACTGCAGTTCAATAACCTCCCTGACATTTATTTTTGTTACACATCTTCCAAAACAACCCTTTCTTAGAGGTGCTACTGCAAACATTCAGCATCTTTGTAGACTTTGAAAATACAGGTTATTACCTCTCTTCTAATAGATGGTTTGTGCTTAATTACTGTGCTTTCCAAAGCTCTTTGTTTGCTCAGTGTAATAGTAAAGGAGAAAACTGTGGGTTTTTTACAACAACCTCTCTCCATATGTCTATGGTTTTTTTGAAGGGGATTTTTTACTGTATTTTTTCCCAGTCACTGGTCACATTTCTCAGAACAATTTTTTGGACATTTCCACTCAGTGTCAGAATCAAAATGTTTAAAAGCTCCCTGGTTTTTATGGGTTGGCTGTTCTCCACTTTCTAAAACTCAAGCAGTTTTATGACAGCTTGGAAGTAGCACCCAAATCTGGATCCTTCGAAATCACTTCTGCTAATCTTAGTCCAGCTTCACCATGCTCTGCTGACAGGAGCATTGGCTGCTGCTGGGCAGTGAAACCCACCAGGGATGCTGAATCCGAGGGAATGTGCATCCTGTAGGGATTTGGGGCACGGGGCAGCCAGGTCAGAGCAGCTGCCTCACTCAGAATCTGGACACAAAGGCGAGATCCTCAGAATCTCCCAGGACATCCTTTTCAGCAGAGGGAAGACAAGGTGGGTCTAGGAGAGAGCCAACTCTATGGTAACCTTATGGAGTAGTCAGAGTTAGGCTTTGTTTAACTTAACAGGTAAGAAATGAGTTGGAATTGGGTGGCATTTCCTGGGGCAGGGCTGTGGCTGTGGTGGTTGCTGTACTCTCACCCTCCTGCACAGTCCCGCTGCTTCGTCCTGCCGTGTCCCATCGCTGGGCTTTGCACGTGGGGAAGCACCTGATGCAGAGGATGGTTTCTCCAAGAACAGGCAGTCACTCCCCACACGTGGCTGTCGATGCACCCACCCCACGTGGGACAGCAGGAGCTTCACCCTGACCTGTCTTGGGCAGTGGGGCGTAGTGGCTGGAACACTAAAGAGCTTTTCCTTTATCCTCTGATATCCCTAAATAAGTTTATTCTCACAAAGAAACAAGCAGCAACATGCCTCCTGTCTCTTCTCCCTTCCTGTACTACAGCTCTTTGAACAGTTCAGCGTTTTGTTCTAATTCTTAATTTTCACATATTTTTCTTCATGTTTCAAGTGATTGGTGCACAGTTTTTCATGCTTTCTACTGACCACATCTGTATTAGCACCCAAATTCTCAGTATGCCGAGCCTTTACAGAGAAGCCTTGGAAATGAAGGTTAGTGCCAAAGCTGTGACCAAACAGGTTAATTTGCAAGTTCCTAGTGTGGATTGAAAAGTTCAAGCCCCTTGAAGCTGCAATTTCATCTTTAGGTAATTCTATCAAGGGAAGATTTATAACCTCCATCTCTCAGGCCTGGTCACCATATGTTGTTGCTTCAAAGAATGTTGACTTCCCTATTTTCCTCTTCATTTGCGCTCCCTGCATTTTTCTCCTCTGTGGTAAAACAATTGGTCTATCCAGAACGAGAAAAAAAACATTCAGTGTGGTGAGTTCTTCCCCATTTCATCTCCTGGTTATTTAGTCTCTAGAAACTCCAGAAAGGGGAGAAAATCCTCTGAATTCCTTCTTGGTTTATCTTTTAATTTGCCCCTACAAATGCTGCACACTTTTTCTCTGAGTGGTTTTGTGGGAGCTCTAACACAGCCTGGCTGGGCCCCAGCAGACAGTGCTGTGTAACAAACAGTGTGGCATAAAGATTTTTGAAATATAGACTGTATTTTTGGGGTTTGGATTTTTGAAATACGTGCTGCGTTGAGTGAAATAACCTTAACATTGCTGGCTTAGATGGGTCAATTTATTGGTTCTAGCCATTCTTTTCATGCTGAGCAGCAGGATCCTGCTTTTCTATGGGATTGTTTCTATAGTAAAAATATAGTTTCCGGTTTAGCCAGCCAGCAATTCCTTCTCAGTAAAAATGTTCAATAAATAAATGTCAAAGTTTCCAGTATATCCTTGTTACTCTGCCTCACTCGTACGTAATTGAAAATGGGAAGAAGGTGCTGTTTGATTTGGCAGTCATCCAGCTAATTTTTTTTGTTGGATAGCCCACTCTTTGGGACAAAGCTGTACACCAGGGAACAGGATTATTGCCTTATAAAACCCTGCAGCTCACTGACTGTTCTTTAATTGCTTATTAAAGCAATTAATAAAATTACCTGTATGGAACCAGATTACCAGATTTATTTTGGATATGCTACGTTCACGTGGGACATTGTTACTGGCCAGCAAGGGAGAGAAGAAACTCTGATTTTCTGGAATGCATTTTGTTGGTAACTCTCTGTAATCAGCTTTCTGTGAATATTTTTGCTGTGAAACACTGAGCTAGAATTTAGAATCTACATGATTACAAGATTTTTCAGGTATAAAACGGACTTTTAAAGGAGGTTTAATCTTTTCTTTGTTAGTTTTGGTTGTTACGCAAGTTGGTGGTATGTCCTGCAAGAAGATAGGGAAAAGCTTTTTCATTGTTTTTATAAAGCAGGACAGAGGTGTGTAAAAATGAGCTACATTCTATAGGAAGAGGTGTTAGGTAATTATTTCATGTGGATTAGCTGGATTATTTAGCAGCAGTAGCAGTTGAGCACGCGAAGGACCCCCTGGGTCCGGTCTGCACCCCTGGAAGCAGCCCCAGGAGCCGTGGGGATCGTGCTCCCCTGGATCAGAGTCTGTGGACTGTATTGCGGGTGGGAGTTGAAGTTAAGGTGGTGCAGGGAAATAATTCACTCACAGCTCTGTACTAAAGGAGCCTGGAAGAGTTTTGTTTGTGCACTGCTGGGTTTTGCTTCATTTAATGGACATCTCCTCTCAGTTGTCTCAGGATGACGTTGGGTGGTCGAGCACAGAGGGAAAAATCAAATAACAAACCCCACAGATAGCACAAGTTTTATGAAGATCAGCCAGGAAGAACATTTGATATGTGGTGTGTTTGCCTTGTAACAATTAAAATGTTACAGACAGTCGTGAATGTAAAGAAGTTCCTGAGTACAATTAGTCCAACTGGCAATGGGGAAGAGGCAACATTTCATAAGAACACCCATAAATAGTACTGGGACATATTCAACTTTTGTGCTGACAGAACTGGAGGGGGTTAGGCCATTTCCATTTCTGGATCAGGCCGTTTCTGGTGTAATTTTGTTCCTCTTATTTCAGTGGATGCACTGAAGTTGATGATCTGATCCTCTATTCCTCTTCCAAAGCATTACCTGTCAGGCCCTGGATTGAAATTCATACGAGCGTCTCGTGATTTCCATACTTTCAAAAGCAAGGACTGAGTGGAAGATCAGGGAAAGGATAAGTTTTTCCTTAGAAATGGTAATAACTTGGGAAATCAAAAGAGGAAATAAAATGACTTCTCCCTGTTGAGTTCGGGAATGTTGCCTTCCCTCATCTCATTAAAAATTTAAAGCACTCTTGTTTTTGAGCAGGGCGAATTAGTAATTAAGTGCTATAATCAACTTGTGTAAACATAACATTGAAGCAGAACAGCAAATTAACCATTTTGTTGGCTTTCCTTACCTAATTAATGCACCTTTTAGCAAAGGCCTTCCTGCCATGTTGGTATTTTTCTCCCATTCCCTTAATCAGAGGATTTTGGAAAGGCAGAGGAAGGAGATGGTTGTTCTTAGGCACCATGATGTACACAAGGAGTGTGTTAAGGTGCTGTGACCTTGCCTTCCTTTCCTTCAAGAACTCCAAACTCTACTGGGCATGTGGAGTTTGAGCCCAAGGTTTAGTGGAGACCATCCTCGGGCAAAAAATAAAAATCTCTTGCTTTCCTAGGTAGGTGTTGGCTGGTGTGGCCTCTTCTTCTGAGTGACTTTGAGAACCAGACTTTTTAATGTAAGATATTCAATGGCTGTGGAGAATATTTACATCTAACCAGGCCTGGGCTCAGGGCAGTGACTTGGCAGTAGAACTCCATCCCTTTACCTCTCTCTTTGGTGTTTTGACACTGAAATATGGCTTTCCCTAGTTGAGAGTGGTTTTTTTTCCTTGTGTAGTAAAGTTAGATTCAATATGGCATGCATGAAACCACCAAGATACTGGCAATGCCTCTGGCTTTTGTATAGAGTCAGCTGCCTCTTTACCAGAAATCTTGAGAGAAATATAGATGAGAGAGAGAAATGAAAAGGCAGTGATTTGATGGCCACTGTCCAGTTCCTTGTGGCCTAGTGTTTATGGTACAAAGAGTGCCTTTTTAGTTAGCATATTTTGGCCTTACTGTCAGAAGTCTGCAGTGAGGGTAAAAAGCAGATGAATCACTACTACTCTTTTGCCCTAAGGATGATCCTTCTGTATTAAAGCTGAGAAATATAAATGCTGGTTTGTCTCTGCCAAGCACAGAATGAGCTTTCAATCAGTTTGAGAGTGTGACTTTTTTTCACTTTCCAAGCCACAATAAATATATAGAAACCTTTCTACTTTCTTTCAGCTGACTCCAGCGGACAGCATTTCCATGTGGCTGGAGTTCCTCTCTTGGTGGGAGTTAAATCACACACACAAACACCACCGTGTAGAGATCACACAGCTGAGAGGTGGCTGTAGCTGCTCGCAGGATGCTTTCACAAAAGTGCTTAGAAAAGTACCCTCTGCCTTGTTGCTGTTTACTGACATGTGATACTGGTTGACATCTGTTGCCCTTCTCATTTGAGGTCTGTTTGCTTTACTAACTTTAACATTTCCACATTGCTGTGCTGCTGAAGTGCAGATACACAAATCTCCTTGCAGTCCCCAAGGTCCTTTTATGAGAAGCAGAGCTGCCATCATTTGATATCATCCTGCTGGCTGCCTTTTATACTGGAGTGGAGAGAAAAAATTCTGTTGCTGTGAAATGTTCTTGGGGGAGTGCAGTGTCTGGTGCTATATGTTGTCATACATTTGATGTATTATCAGATCAGTACATGCTGTGCAGTAGTGTTTAGTTCATTGTCACAGCAGATGATTTGTGGTCGGTTTATATCACTTGAAATTATTACAGGTAAAAACTTGTCTAAGTAAATGTCAAAGTTTGTCATAGCAGGTCATATAGCTGCTGCAATGACAGATGATCTTAGGCCACAATCCTAACGCAGCATTCCCAGTTAATGTAAATCAGTGTTGCTCCAGGATTTCGGAGGAGTGACACCAGTTTACTCCAGTGCCCCAATCCAGTCAAGCACTGGGGTGCATCATCTGAGTTTCAAGTAGGCGAGAAGCTCAGCTGAAGACAAGCAGGACTGCCCATGTGCTGAAGTACTCCACTGGATCAGAGCCCAAACAGGAATCTGACACAGTTCACTGGGAGATGACACATTTTGAGATGATAAAGGTGATTTGAGCAGTTGGTTTGTGTTATTACCTTCAGGAACAAGCTGTGGATGGCACAGGTAATGGGATACAAAGGCTGTGTCTTTTGTTAAGTGCTGTCCTTTCTGTGGAAGCTCAGCATGCTGCATTTGAAATGTCACGCAGTACACAAATGTTCAGATTTGGAATTTCTCAGTAACTCTTTAATGACAGGGAAAGGCAGCTGCAGGGAGTCCGTGTGATATATCAGCTATAACAGAACCGCCCATTTACAGGAGCTGAGTGTTTGGCACAGCTCTTCTAACAACCTCAGCAGTCCTGTACTTAAGGGATGTGGCCTTGTTATTGCTCTGAAAGCAGAAATGAGCATGAAATACCACACTAATGAAATAAAACATGGCCTTTCATTTGGGCGTTGGTGGAAGGAGATGGGGCACCGTGTGTTGGGATATCAATGTGACTTCCCTGTTTATTAATCCTGGCTGAGACTGGTGATAAAGATTTTATTACCTATTTTTCACATTTACGAGGATGGACTGAAAAGGTAATGAAGACCTCTTGGAGGGAAGCATGACAAAAGAAATCTATTTAATCTGTCTTTATGCTGGAAGTGTAGCTGGCTTTGCACAGTGGCACAGCTCCACTGACTTCTCCCAAGTTCTGGATCTTTCACACCCTGAATTCCTGTGTTAGGAACAAGCACATGTGTGTGAATATAACCTCCTCTGTCTGTAGGATTAACACTTACATTGTCATGTCTTTCAGCTTTTTAGAAACTCACATCAGCTGATGCTGGCAAAGAATAAGATACAGTGTTTTGTTAATCTGCACAAGTTGAGACTCTTATTAAACCAGTGGTATTTTTCTCATCTGTCAGTAAGCCCAGGACCTGGCAAGCAGGAGAAAAAATGCTGCCTGGAATAGTTCAGCTTCTGCTGTTGCGTATTTTTGTAACAAACCATGAAATGACCACAGTGGAGTTTGTCTAAGGAGATGTACAATTAGTTGATTTTTTTTTTTCAAGAAGAATAAGATTAAGATCAGCTTGTAGAAGTTTAATAATATCACAACCTTACAGTTTTTCCAGCTTGCTGACCCTGTCTTTTCTTGAGGAAAACCATAAATATGAGGAAACCATAAATGTGTCTTTATAGTAGATGGATACCTTCTTAAAAGTGTACTCTGATCCTTCTCATTTCTATTTTAAGGACCAATTTTATCCATGTACTCAGAGACACAGCTGAAGTCATTTGGACCTTGGACTACCCTTCTGTACAGGCCATTTAAGCAGGGAAAAGTGTGATAGCAATATTTTATAGGAAGGATGAGGACAAAGGAGGGTGCCATGGATCTTTTGTAACTGTCAGAAGCCAAGAAGGTCCTTTTCAGAATACGTCTTGCTTAAATGATGTTTGGGATGTCAAACAAGTTAAAGTCTCTCTGCCCTCACCTCTTCAGTAGCTGAGCAGAACAACCTTCAAGTTATGCACTGGAGAATTGGAAACTCAATCTGGCTACATTGTGAGATTAATTTTCCATCTGGGATTTGCACTCTTGCTATGTCAGCACAGGGATCAGACTGTTCCGTGGCGAAGCACGAGCATGTGGAGTCACAGCACTGTCTGAAATGCTTGAATGTTTTTCACACTCAAGTTTTTGAAGGACATTATGATCACTTAGTTGTGGGATTTGGTGCCACTAGTTCAGACCACTAGGACATACTTTTGCTACCTTATATTTGAAAAAGTTTTATGTTTTACGTATACTGTATTGTCCTTGCTCCTAAAGATGTCCGGAGGGGTTTGTTTCTTAACATTTTCTCTCTCGGTATAGTTTAACAAGATTGTTTGCTATCTCAGAGTGTCCAGTACATTTTAATGTGGTTAACAGTAAAGACATTTTTCTTTATTCCCTTTCATATAATCATGGATCTGAAATGGTGAAGGAGAGATCCCATAACGTTTATTAGAAGGCAGCTGCCTTTTACACATATTGTCTTTCCTCAGAATTGGAATCCAATTTTCAGTCTCTTTTCTTTGTTCAGTCGTATGTTCTTGTTTCCTTGGTTTCTTAGACACAGACACATAACAACCATTCCCAACCCTTTCTTTCTTGTTTTGAAGCACCTTTTCACATGTCCTTTGCTTAAAATTTCTGAGGCACAGTTTGAAGTTGGGCAGTGAGATACAGAGAATCCGTACGAAATTCCTTGTGGCTCTGTTTTGTTTTTATTGGGACAAGTGTCCACGTAATGAGTAGCAAGACCATAATTGTCACTCTTGAGGGAAATAAAGGCAGAAAGGCTGACCACCAAGTGGGCATGGAAAAGCCTGACTCGCAGATTTTTTGCACAAAGATATTCCTCCAGATGAGGCTTGAAAAACACTGGGAGAGCACAAACAGGGAGAACTGCTGTGCCCATCTCTTGCTGCGCCTTATAAGTGCACAGCAAAAGCGAGTTGGGTTGTTGTCTTGGGAATGATTTATGGGGCATGTAGTCAATGTGCAGCATTCCTGGGAGCTGCATTCCCCTGAGCATCACTAACCCTCAGTACAGAAATACCTCCCGACCCATGCAGGCCTGTTTGTGTGAGCACCTGCTGTTTGCCACACAGCTTCTAGAGAGTCCTTTGCCAGGTAAAGGTTTTAGGGAGGAGTGTGGGTGTGGGAGCTCTGGGGGGAGCAGATTTTTTGGGCGAGGAACAGAGTAAAGTGATGTGGCCATGGAGCCCTCGCTAATGAGGGATGGTTAGATCTAACCTTGTCACTTCTTTTGGAGCTTGGGAAGCACAGGGGACCCTCAAGGGAGAACACTCTGGAAAATAAACCAACTTCTAATCAATATTTTTTCCTTTGAAGAGTGTCTGCAAGACAGGCATATATGGGAGGGCTGTACCATCGTCCAGCCCAACCTCTCCTTCCCAGAACTGTGGGGTGGATGATGATAACACATCACATGTGGAAGGTGCCTTCATTGCCCGGCCCTGTAGCACGAACACCTTGGATATATTCAGCAAAATATTACTGAGTCTTGTAGCCTTCAGACTCCTTTTGCTTTCAAAATGTCTGGTAAGACTTGCTTTTTTGCCTAATTTTCCCAGATTGGTGACTTTCTATATGTTGTTGTGAAATCACCCATTTCTGCTAACTTCAGGTAGTTTAGGTGTTGAATGCTGTATCTTTAGACCAGACTGAGGGAAGCAGCTCGTGTGTCTTCCAGCAGATAAATGGGATGTGTGTCAGGCTCTAGGTTGGGAGCTGGCACTTAGCTTAGGTGTGGGAGGTGAGTAATGGCCCTAAAGATGCTAAGCTGTGTGAAGCCCTTCTGATAAATGGGGCCTTTTTGTGATGAGCTCTCCTCACGTTCCTGGATTGGTTGGCATAAAAGCTTTGAACATACAAGCACATTACTCATTATTTACTGGTTGTGGTTGCAAGGTTGTTTAATTTTGCAATAGTCCCATCTAAGGGATGATTCTTGCATTGCATGAAAGGGAGACTAAGCAAGATGCACTTTTTTGTTTGCTTTGTTTAACTTTGCCCCTGTGGATATTCAGCACGTTTGCCATAAGACACAAAATGTCAAACCTGTGGCTTTCTGGATGTGGACGTTCCACTCATCCCAGAGGAGAACCAGGCATGGAAAGAGAATACAGATAGGTGTGGCAGAGAATGGGGCTTTTCTCTTTCAGCACTAAATCCCCAATAGCCACCATCTCTCTCTCCCTACTCCCACTCTGATGTTGTTTATTTTTTCCTCTTGTATTTTGCCTCTCGTTTGTGCTTCTCTTTTGTTCAGTAGTTTTCACTTTTTCTTTTTTCCCATTGTTGATTCTTCTCTTCTCTTCTCTTCTCTTCTCTTCTCTTCTCTTCTCTTCTCTTCTCTTCTCTTCTCTTCTCTTCTCTTCTCTTCTCTTCTCTTCTCTTCTCTTCTCTTCTCTTCTCTTCCCTCTTCCCTCTTCCCTCTTCCCTCTTCCCTCTTCCCTCTTCCCTCTTCCCTCTTCCCTCTTCCCTTTGTTCTCTCTCTTCCCAACTCTTTCCACATCTCAGTCCCTTACCCACGTTCTCACATAATGCAAAGCAAAGAGTAAGGGATGGATTGTGGCTGATTTAGTGCTGATCCCTCACCTCAGGTTCCCTCTCAAGGCTTGCAGGACTTCAGTAAAGCCTCGTGGCATGTCCTGTTTTATGGGCACAGCATATGCACAGAGCACTGACTGGGCTGTGCCAGTGTTCTTGGACTGGAAGAAGGGAGATTTATGATGGCACTGATCACAGTGCTAAAATAAACTGCCCTCCCTCAGCCCGAGGAATAGGAGTTTGTAAATGCCAGCATTTTATACACAGGCTGAAGGACAGGGCTGAGGGAGCCAGCTGCCCAGGTTGGCTGTTCAGGATCTGAGCATGGCAAGGCTTTAAAAGCAGAGAGCCAGAAGAAGTCATTTATATTAAAACAAACTCTGTCATGAGTCATTTGACTTCTTTTTCTCTTACACACAAAGTTTATGTCTCAGGCCTTCTAAGGCCTGGGTAACATCTGATACTCTTTAGGCTGAGCCGGCTCTAATAGGAGTGGGATCCTGCTTCCACTTACACTGTACCACTTAGAACTCTATTTAATTTGAGTCTTGTGTTTACAGGCTGTAACTGTAACTTATTTGTCATTTTTATGGTAATAAAAAGATTGTTTGTCTGTGATTCAGTCCTTGCCGTGCTGTTGAATAGGTCTGTGTCCTTCAGCAGCAGCAGAGGAAAAGAGGGGCTTTTGCTTTTTGCCTCATTCATTGTTCTCATGCGGCTCCAGTCAGGTCAGCAGGCAGGAAGAGGGTGCAGGTCCTCCATCCCTCCCAACCACTGTCTCAGTCTATTGATGCCAGCAGAGCATCACTCCACATTTTTCACACCATTTGCAATGAGCTGAATGTGATTCTTCTTCCCTTCTTCTTCGAAAGAGCCAGCACCAAAGTGTACCCTGTCTTCAAAACAGAGCTTTGTCTCCTTTCCCATTTTTCTTATTTTTTCATTCCCTCCATTGTCTCCTCCCTTCTGATCCCAGGTTTTTGTTTAAACATTTTTACCAGGTGCAAAAAATAGTTAATTGCAGGTAGGAGATGTGAAAGGTGTATGAATTCTTCAGGTCTTGTTCCCTGCTTGTGCCAAGGCCTATAGAGACCTGAAAGGGGAGCATGAAACACAGACAAAAGGCAGGAAAGCTTTGTCCCACTCCAGAGTTTACAGGGAAAGGGTTCAACCCCTCCCCATCCAGCTTCCCTGGGCGAGGATAACCCTCAGGCCCCTCTGCTAAAAGAGGCTGCACCTTAATTAAGAGCATGACTCTTGTTCCCTCTAGTGGCTAATTACACAGCATCTCGCACACCAGTGTGTCATTCCACTGCCTTCCTGCTTCCCTGCCCAATTTTCCTCCCATCCACAGGTTTTTTTAATATATTTTGTAGCTGTGTATTTCTCCAAATGATGGCATTTGCCATTCTTTGGATTGTGCCTTCAGAAAGCTGAGAACTCTCCCATGAATAGATAAAACACAGCAGTAGGGTTTAGGGCTGAAGAGGTTTTTGCTTGTATTCCACCCATGGTGGATTTTTCTGCAGCGTTACCAGGAAGGGTTAAGGAAAAAGGGCTTTTCTTGGTTTATCAGCATCCCTGCTCCTATTGTAATTCCTTAAGTATGACCAGATATGGATGTTCAGAACTGTTGGAAACCTCAAATCCCAGCCTTGTTTCATGTCCTGGAGATAAGGAGTGAGTTGCCTGGCTTTGCAGATCAAACAAATACCGTGTAAAATGTAGTGTAGTATTTCCTAGGGACACAGGAAAAAATCTGTGTTTGCCAAAGTAGTTCTTACTAACAGCCTGGTAATGGGAGGTACTCTGTGCTAGTTCCAGTGGACACAAACTACTGCAGCATCAAGTTCTTCTGAGTGTAAATAAAAGCAGAATTTTGCAATAAGAAAACAGTCCGTGTTACCTAACTCGAGAGGCAGAGTACATAGACTTTATTCCCACCTCAGCCACTGACTTTGTCTGTGACTTTGGCCAACTGGTGTAACTTTGTTCTTCATCCTCCTGATTTGTGAAGCAGAACTGGTGATGTTTACAATCCTCAGAGGAGGGGTTTATGGTTGTATTAAAGTGATAGAACAAAAAGTGCGAAGAAAATCTATGATGATGCTAAAGGTGTTGCTCTGGTGGATTGAAATAAATCAGAATGGAAAAGTTGTAGATCAACAATACAGTTACACGTAATTGGAACATCTTTTGACTTCAGAATCTTACCTTAGAACTGCAGTTTATGATTGTGTTAGTTTTCATTGCTATCTATTTTATATGGAAGATGGCCTATATACCATGGCATGGTTGCAGCTCTGATGTTTATATCAAGTTTCAGTATTTACAGCATTCAGGACATTTAAAGGTTGTGTTGTATATCTGCACAAAAATGCGCTTCATATGCAGAATTCTTGTTTTTAGAGAATATTTGGGCCAGAATGGGAGACCACATCCTTTAAAGCACAAATTCACTCAGGGTTTGGATTGGCAGTTCCTTAGGAACAGCAAAGGCTAATTCCAGATCAGCATTTGTATTCCCAGCCTGAAGCTTTAGATATCTAATGCTGTGCCCAACACATAACTGAGGTGCTCTTTTTGCTCAAGTGTGGAGCCTTCTAAACTGCAGTTGTAGATATTTCTGGAGACTTCTGAAAATCAGATGTTGTCCTTTTTTAACTGCAGTGGGACCAGGATTAGCAGAAACAACAGATGCATCTTGCATTGCTGAGCATTTTCTGAGGTGCATCTGAAAGTGATTTGTGACAGGCCAGTAACCCAATGAGCGTAATGTAAAACATCCAGCAGGGTAAGACCTCCTCCTTAGAACTGTATCCTTTTTCTTGCATGCCTGGGTTGCATTTTTTTAAATTAAGTTACTGAGTTGTAGAATGACCCACATTCCTTTATTCCTGTAAAAACGGAATGACTGATGGCTTTTCATTGCACATGCTCCTACTGTTTGTTGGGAGAGGAGGGGGCAGGGTGGGATCCTACCAAATGTTTGAAATATTATAAGTAGAGAAAAGATTGTTGAGCATGAGAAAATGGCTTCTTCTCAGGGGTTTAGTTCGATCTGTTGCTGATCCAGTCTGCTCTTATATAGATCTTCACTAATTATTCTAATGCCAATAACCAAGCCAGAGCAGAACAATGGATAAGTGTGTTTAGAAAGGTGTGCAGTAGAAGTCAGACTTAGATCAGATAAAAGAAATTTAATATCTTTCTCTCCGTTCTAGACTTGTCACAGCCAAAGAAATACCTTTGAACAAAAACTAGTTGATTTTTTTCAGATTTGCTGCATTAAGCAATTTCCAAAGTACAGAATTGCTGCTGATGGAAAAGCGAAACAAATCTGGGATTTTGAGCTAGTGGAGTGTTCGTGCAAGTGATTAGGCTGTACAAAAGGAGCATTCATCTTGAAATGACAGATAAGTGCTAAGGACAGGACTGAAAACTGTAAATATGTTAGCACTTTAAGCGAGAGCACAGCTTCAGCACTTGTGAGACTCATCAGCTGCTGTAAACAATATGGATCTTTGAGCTGATCTCTGCCGAGATCTCAGCACATCAGATAATGATAGAGTTGTTCATTTTTGCTTCTTCTGTTTTGTTTTTTTTTCCCTTCAGAAAGTACTTCCTGCAGAGAACAGGCCTGTGGTGCTGCCAGCACACACTCACCTCCCTCCTGGAGCAGCCGCTGTGGGGAGCAAAGGACAACCCCGGAGCCGGGCTCTGCCTTTCCCCAGCTCTGCTCCAGTGAGGAACAGAATGTGCAGCTGCACTGCCACTGTGCTCGCAGGGCTGTGCCCCCACCCACGGCTGGGGAAGGCTCTTTGAGCTCCTCCAGCCTCAGTTCACAGTCAGGACCCTTCTCCAAGTGTGATTTTAAAAGGAAGCGTTCAGGTGGTGGCAGCAGTTCCTCCTGTGGGGTTTTGCAAAGGGTTATCAGTGACTGAGCTGTGACATTGTGTTATTACATGTTGGGAAATGGTTATTGGATATCTCTGCATACGATAGAAATTAATTTGAAACCAGTAAATCCCCTTTGCAGAGGACACAATAAAAAGCTGGCATCCCACCACAGCTCCCAACACTCCCTGACCTCGCTGAGGTTCTGCTCAGTGACCTACAAGTGAAAAGCTCCATGAGCCATTTGGGCATCTGCTATTCATCTCTTTTCCCAGCTTGCTGTCTTAAAATAAAAGGACAGATCCTCAGCAGCAGGAATTGGCTCAGTTCTTAGGATCAGCTGAATTGTGAAGCATAAAGTGGTTTTTCTTCAGTTGTGTCCCACACTGGCCAGATTTTCCTCTTGAGTGTTTGGTATTAATCTAGTGGTGTTAGTGATTCTCATGGAATACATGAGGAACCGAGGTGCAGAAGGCTTCACAGGATCACAGAATATTCCGATGGATGGACCCACAAGGATGATCAAGTCCATCTCATAAGTGAAGGGCTCATATGGGGATCAAACCCACACCCTTGGCATTGTCAGCACCATGTTCTGACCATCTGAGCTGATCTCAGGGCTTGTGTGGCTTGTCCAAGGTTAAAATTCAGGAGCCAGTGAATCCAGTTATGGAAGGTGTGCTGGGAAGAGCTTTTCCCCATGAGCACTTCAGGAGCCGTGAGTTAGGAATTTCTCACTGAAGTGACTGAAGGGGCAAGGTTTGCTTGGAAGCAGGAGCCACAAGGTGCAGCTCACTGGGGGCTTCTTAAAAAGCTGGGAAAATAGGATGGGATAGCAAAGTAAAAGGAGGAATGGTGACTGGCTGGGTGTTGTAAGGTGAGAACATCCCTCTGGGAGGATTTGGTGTTGTTTGCCTTTCCTGGAGATAAAAAGGAGAACTTATAAACCAGCTCCCCAAGCTTCCCACCTGGCCAAAACTTGGAGGTGGGAAGGTGGAGACTGTCCTGGATGCTCTTCTCTGCGGGATCTCAGCTTTCAGGGTGGTGCTGTGTTGGACCTCAGGCTGTGACCAGCCCACCTCTGGTGCCACTGGTGCCTCACTCCCACAGCAACTGCACTTCTAATTCCAACTGGGATGTTTGCAGACAGAACCAGCCTTTGTTTTGGGCACGGGCAATTAGAAAATGTGCTCTTTTTCTATTTGCCAAATGAATACAAATGCTTTCTGAGAACATCTGCTAAGGAAGAAAGATGCCTGAGATACCTTTAAAAACTCCTGCTGGCAGTGCTGGGTGACAGGTTTGGATTTGCTCAGTAACAGAGGTTATGGAATATTACTGTAATCAAAGGCTCTTCATGGCTCTGGGGCAGGTGGGAATAAATAGTCCTTGGGTTTGGTTTTGTACAGAAAAATGTCAGATAGCCAGAGTGGTGGTGAAGGTAACCTGACATTTGCCAACAAGAATAGTTTATTCCAAATTAATTTGTTCAAGTTGGTGCCTACAGGTTTTCTGTACAATAAATGTGATTGCAGGACGCAGACATTGTGCACATTAAGAGGTTCCTGCTGACACAGAAGTTTTAGTGCTAAAGGGAACTGTATTTACCATTTCCCAGTGGTCTCCAGAAGAGTTACAAGCCAAAGTTTTTAGGAGCAAGAGGAGCAGAACACCTATTCTGGTGTGACTATTGCAGTTTCCTCATATAAAACTCTGAATTCTGTGTCCATGGGAGTTCCACAGTTCAGGCTGAGATTCTCCCTTGCTGCTATTAGAGCACATTTGGCAACTGACTGGCCATCCCATCCATAAGACCAGGCTTCCCAGGTTTTTAAGGAATCCTTCCCAAAATAAAATTGTTTAGCAATATGTATCCAGCATTTAAAGTGCTTTTTTTAGAAAGAGCACTCTTAGAGGACAGTTCTAGTGGCAGAAGACAGATGAGAGCAGTAGCTTCTCATCCCTGGCTGATTTTCAGATCTGGAGAAGAAAGGATGCTCAGTCTTTAACAAAACAGGACGGTATCATCAGCTGATCACAGAATCATAGAACACTTTGGGGTGGAAGAGACCTTTAAAGGTCATCTCGTCCACCCGCCTCCAATGATGAGTGTGCTTTGCTTCAGCTTCACTCAGTTCAGTCACTGGTAGCCTTTAATTTAGGAAAGAAAAATACTTTCTGGAGCAGTGTGCTGGAAAAGGTTGCTGACCCCTTGTCTGTAGCAATCATGGCAGGGAAACCAAACGCCTCGTGCCATGGACAGCTGCCTTCTCTGTGCTGTGCAGTCCAGGATAAACTCTCAACAGATTCCTCATTTCTTCTAGGATTTGTTCTCTCTTCACTGCTTATTGGATATCTCTGTATTTCTTAAATGATACTTTATTTTTTTGTTGGACATGGGATATCTGTAAGGTTACTAACAGGCTCTCTCTATATTTTAATGCAGTTTTACTCTCTGTTTTAACATCTCAACCTTCTACTGGCTTACAGTAGTGAAAGACTTTTTCTAAAGGTCTCTTGTTTTTTATGAGCCCCTGTCCAGGGTAATTTCCCAAATGCAGTCCAGATTGGGTAAAATGTAAGCATATTTCTGAGGTATAGTTTTGGGGCTTTTTTAATAGTAAACCACACATCAGATTAACCAGATAAAAAATAATCCCAAATCAAAACTCACAGCAGGGATTTTCCTCATTAACCTCAGGTAGACTCTGGAGCATGGCAAAGAATATATTTGAAAGATGAGGGGGAAAGGAAAGTCTCCTCAGCCAGTGCTGGAAACAGGGAAAGAATAAATAGATGAAGAATAGTAAAATATTGCAAATAGTTTTGCTTTCTTGACGGAGTAACCCTAAAACGAAGTATAGGCAGAAGTTGGTTTTATGACAAAATCCCAGCTAGGAACCCCAAAAATGCTGAAACTGCCCGAAGTGGGGAAATGAGCAGAGAGACGTGTGCGGATTAATTAGATCGAAAAAATGTTTTGACAGCATAAGTGAACATGTGGAATGAATTGAGAGAACCTGATCCAGTTCCCCATGTGTAAATGATGCCTGAGCTATAGCTCAGTGGAAGAGTACAGATGCAAAAAGAAAAAAAAGGAAAAAAAAGCCCCTTTCTTATCCCCTCCCCCCAGTAAAGCCCAGTCTGTTGCCAGATGGCAAATACAAGTTTGAACTGGGTGACTAAATGTGAGGAAAGCTGAATGTTCAGCGTGGATGTGGAAAGAAATCAGCCGAATAAATCTGAATTTTGCTCCTTGGAGGAGGTGGTGCAGTTCAGGTAAATATTGTGTGGAGTGCCCAGCCGAGTGTCGGGGTCTCCTGTGCTGGGTCTTCAGTGTCTCTGTTTTACCCTCCCCAGTCCAAATCACAGAACCGTGGAATGGTTTGGGCAGGGACACCTTCCACTGTCCCAGGCTGCTCCAAGCCCTGTCCAGCCTGGCCTTGGACACTTCCAGGGATCCAGGGGCAGCCACAGCTGCTCTGGGCACCCTGTGCCAGGGCCTCCCTACCCTCACAGAGGGGGATTTCTGTGTGTCCAGCTGGGTTTTTGGTGTGTGTGTCCGTGTGGAATCACATGCCTGCCCTGCCTCCCCAAAGGCTTTGCCGCCAAAATTTGAGGGTAAAATCACTGGGACAGATGCTGCAAGCAGAGGCTGAGGAGGGAGCCAGAGAAGCCAAAGCAATCTGTTGCAGGTTATGCAGAGGAGCATTCCCTGGATTAGTTTGCTCCATCCCCAGGAGGGACGAGTAGGGAGAGGGATGATTGGGCAGTGCCCTGCATCGGGAGCTGGTGGAGGAATCTGCTCTCCTGACTCCCAGGTGAGCTTGTTACACAGCTGCCTGTCAGCATAACATTTCCAAGCCTAAAAACTGTTAAAATCAATATATTTTCATGTGATTTCAATGGACAAACCTTCTTAGTCTGTTATAAAAGTGATGCTGTGTGTGGTTAAATTTATTCCACCTCAGAAGGGGTGAGGGAGACGTGCTGCCAGTGCTGGAGTCAGGAGCCTGTTCCAGCTGTGGCATCAGCACCACGGCCTGGGCTGGGACCTTCACACCCAGCCACTGAAGTGAACAGTCCCTTCATGGAGAAGCTGCATGGGCTCATGTCAAGGGCAGAACAGCTAAACCCTGCCCCAGACTGCTTGGATAGTGCCCACAGAGTTGATTAATGGCACCCAGTGCCAGCAATCTGGGAAGCTGAAACAGGATCTGAGCACTTGGGCTCTTTCCATTGCCCAGGGAAGCTGAAACCCCTGCTACGCCGTCAGGTTTGTGTCCAAGCAGCTTTGGGCACAAAGAGGTGCCAGCAACAGAGCCCTCACAAAGCAAACTGCTTAATTATTTGATAGTCAGAGGCAACTTGGGGGAGTGCACACTCAAATCACCAACTAACCAACCTATATTTAGTAGCAGAGTGGCTGGAGCTTAGACCCAAACATAGTTTCCAGCTGATAGATATTGTGGCAATCAGAGCTGACCCTCGTCTCATTCTAAATTTGGGCTGTGGAATAAGCAATTAATACCATGGCTGGCATGGCAAGGCACCCTTCCAGCAGCTGCCCTGCCACTGCTGCTCCTCTTGGGGCTGTGCCTGTGGCTGGGCTCTGGGACACCAAACTGCGTGACCATAGCCTGGCTGGCACTGTGGAGCCACTGAGGCAGAGGCAAAGTCGGTGCTCTGGAGGCAGAAATGCTCCCGTGGCCTTACCTGTGCTTGTCTCTGCTGCTGTGAGAGCTCTTTTCCATTGTTCTGGTTCTAAGGAGTGAAAAGCTGCTCTGGTGGTGCAGGACAGGTCGGGTGATCCATCCTTTAGTGAGATATGGAAGGTGCAGGAGGGCTGGGAGTTCCATGTGGCACCCAAAGTGCAAAACTGGGGACACACCCTGAGTGTGCAAACTCCGTGCCCCAGCCAAACCAAACTGGGGAAGTGGCACATTGCAGAGAGAGAATTTTAACTGAAAATTAAAAGAGTAAATTACACGTCCCAGATAACTGCAGGAATCTCTTGAAACTTTCTGGAATCTGATTCAGTGCTCGAACCAGAAATCCACCTTGTCTCAGTGCTCGGGGTCCATCCAGTTGGCCTCTGTCAGCTCAAGTTGCATGGCTGAAGGGTACAATAACGTTGGGCTTCCGAGCTGCCTCAGTGTAACAAACAAATGTATAAAACTCTCCTCTGAGAAGGGCCAGTGCTGTTACTGAACATGTGGACAGAGAGATTCCAAAGGCCAGTGACTTTTCCTGGAAGACAGACTGGGGCTCAGGTCCTGAGCTGGTGTCCTGCTTGCCAGCCCTCCATCCTTCCATCCTCTTCTCCCTCCTCCTCTGTATGTCCTGTGCACACACAGACAGACAAAAACTCTCTCTCTCTCTCTGAGGTTTGATACAGACACAGAAATCGATGTTGGATCAGAGGAAAAGGAAAATACAAGCTTGTGTGAAATTTTCCACCTTTTCACTAAATGAATCAAAGCCAAATTTTCACATTTTGGTCTTAGGTGTGAAATTTTTGCTCGGCTTTAATATTTATCCATAATGTGTTTTAAAACTTGGCTCGCTCTACCAGAAACCCACAGAGAATTGAGTTACAGATTCTGGGCTTTGTGCACGCTGCCAAGATCTGCCCCTATAACTCAAATAAATTTAAGGGGGGGAAAAAAACCACTAGAAAAATATTGTATATGGTCCATCACATGCTTTCTTCATGCAGTCATGTACCACTAAAAAGTAATGTTCTGCTAGGCCTGTGTTACAGAAATACACTCATCTAACTCCTGTAAACACAGATAAGATGAACTTTGCCTCTCCAGGCTGTGGAACAAGCAATCCCTAAATAAAAGCCTAGAAGGAAATAGCAGCTTTGCTTAAAATTCTTATAAAAGTTTAAAAGTATTTCTTCAACATCAGCATTTCAAGAAATCTATTTACGCCCCTCAAATCCAAATATATCTGTGACTGGACTTCTTAAAATGATGCTAAAGACATCTGTTAGCAGAGCTTGTGTGTGTGGAATAGAGATGAGTGAGAGGGAGGTTCTTTGCTGCAGAACAGTTAAAATCATTACACAGGACATTATTAATTTTATTTGTTGTGAGGACTAGAAGTGTAAGGAAAGTCTCTCTGACAGTTTGAAGGTTCTTAAGACCTGCTGAGTCCTGCAATCAGGACAGATTTGGTGGGAAGAATGTTCCTACATTACAGCCTGTTGTGAATGGGGCAACTTGGACGTTATTTTCCTCCTGCTGCTGGGTCTGTGACAGGAAAACTGAACAGAAACACTGGAGAGGTGAGACTGGCCTGAGTGTGAGCATCACATCCCCCCAGCTTGGTGCTTTGCTGTTCCCTGTGCAGCCACATGCTTTTAGCCACTGAAACTGGACAGAAAAACTTCAAACGATCTGTGGTTGTTTCATTGTTAATAACTACCTTAGGTAAAAGTCCAAGCATTTATTGGGATTACCAGAATGACTAAGTGGGGAGAACGCAGCTGGGAAATTGCATTTGTGCTCAGATGCCTTACCCATTTAACTTTGGTTACCATTTTTAAAGTGTCAAAAGAAAAAGCCCAATTGGGATTTTGTTACTTGACTTTTTAAACTAAGGCTCATGTCCCTAAATCTGATTTCTCATCTCTTGTGTACTTTAAAGGCTCACATCCCATTAATTTTCAGTAATACTCAACCTCATCAGTCCTTGAGTCACTGCTGAAAATCAGACTTTGGGGGCTATTCTGGGCTGGGCTTGATGATCTCCAAGGTCTCTTCCAACCCAGTTGATTCTGTGATTCTGTGGTTCTATTCACAAGTGGGTTTCACTGGCCTCCCTCTGCAGTCCCAAGGGACACGGGCTCCCCTTGTGGGATGAGCAGGATCGTGCTGGGTTTTGTGAGGCGGCTCTCGGAGGATCCCAAGGGGCAGGGAATCAGGGAAGATGGGTCTCCCTGCCTGAAGCTATTCCCTGTGTCAGGCTGATGGGCTTCTCCTGGTGCCTCCTCCCACACAGGGTTAAAAACCTTTTCCTTCCCATTACTGAAGGGACAACAGTTGAAATTTCCAGCTTTTAGATGCTATATCAAAGTCGGGCTTCCCTAGGAGGTGGGATTTTCCCTGGGTTCCAGTAGGGTTTCCCTTGGAGATCCACTGCCTGTTGAGGCTGCCCTGGATTCCTCGAGTGGCTAAGTGTTGGATCCCGTGCCCCAGATGATGCTGGAGAGTGGAATTCAGCCACCAGGGCCGAGTGGATTTGAGTGGCTCCTGACCTTCCCAGCAGCAGAACGGCACCTGGTCCTGGGATCTTGCTGGGCCTTGGGGAGTTCGGTTCCCTGCTCCCTTCCCGGGCAGGGATAACCCCGCTGGACTGGGTCTCTCCATGGAGAGCAGAGTGTTTACTGGCTTGTATCTGTCTCAGCGCTGACACTCCAACAAAAGGTTAGAAATCATGAATGCATCCCTTTATTTCTGCTCCACAGTGCCTCTCTTTTTTTTCTGTGTAAACCCTTCACTTGCCTCTTGCCCAGCCTTTAGAAACGATGATCAAATGCGAACTTTCAGGGTTTATTTATAGCATAGCCTTTATGGAAAGAGAGAAAAGAAATGATTAAAAAGCAATTTTACAAAATATTTTGTTTTAAGAGAGAATTCATTGTGTTTTAAATCACTGTATTCATTGTACTGTCTAGACTGGCAAACAAAGACGATAGAGCGTCATTCAAATTAAGATTGTGAAATCCTTGGTGACTGGAATTATGGATTTGGATGTCAACCCTCAAACAAACTATTTCTGAACAGCAGTATTATCACTTTGCTATATTTAAGGCTTTGTTGGAGACAGAGCAGTGCACAAGGTTGATCCGATTCAGTAATGCAATTCTAATGTTCCTTTGTTTCCCATTTCATTATAAATTCATATTTTCAATGTTCTGTTCCTCTTTGTCCCCAGAAAATTGTTGAAAAGACGCTCCTCTGGGAGTAAAGTTTTTTGTTCAAGCTAACAATGACCAAACTGACTTTAAAACACAGAAAAACACACAACTAAAATGTGAATTGAGAGAGGGAATTAATTTAGGATATTTTGAGCAGCACAGAATGGGTGAGTTGTTGAAAATTGCTGGCTGTGTATTTTTTTGCCATGTTATTCCACAGAACCATGGTAGTTGCTGTGGGACTTTAGTGCTGTGGATTCTCAAAGGTCTGTGTATTTTCAATAGATTTAAAAACATGAGAGTATTTTAGCTGCTGAACTGGAAAACTGATAAACTTGGGAATCTTCCTCCTTAGCTCAGGGTGAATGAGGCGGGGACCAGCAGAAGAGAAGCAGCAGCCAGGCCCTGATTCCTAGTTCAGATCAGGTCCTAAGTGACCAGTTTTCCTTTTGGGACCTGTCCAGCCCATCCTACTCCCAGCGCCACGGGAGTGGTGACACCTCTCCAGCTCCCTGAGGGTGGGGACTCTGTGCTGGCGCTTCCAGGTTGGGGAGACCTCACAGGGAGAGTGGGAGGCTCTGGGCAGCCTTGGCTTGACCCTTTGAAGAGCAGCTCCCAGGTGTGAGAGCTGGGCCCAGCTGGAGGCATGGGGGGCACTGGGGGATCTCAGGGATCTGGGGTTTGTTCTTGGAGCAGCCCAGGAGACCTGGAGTTCCCTGAGTCGCAGGGTAAAAATAAAACCTGTCTGGAGACAGGTTTATCTCACAGCTGGCTGACTTCCCAAAGAGCAGCAAGGCGTGTTCTGCTCCGGGAGCTGTAAGAGTAAAGCACAACACGAGTGTGTGGAGCACTCAGATCAGAGGCAGAACATACCCTGGGAATGGTGCTGTTTGTGTCCTGGTCCTGAGTGTGCACGGAGAGCGGAATGCAAAGTCTGGCCCTCCCTTTCATTTTTGTTGCACCTGTGTTAAAAAATGGATTTGCCTGTTTAGACACTAGAGATGTTGTGGGTTTATTTTCATGCAGTGTCTCCAGGGCAGTTCAAAAGGAGGTGTAAAGCAGGGAGCAGAAAGAAAGGTGACTCTTGCACTAGTGAGAGAGTGCTTCAGGGGGCTTTGTTTTCCCTAAGGCACAATGGAAAAGCAGCAGCCATTGTACCAGGGGGAATTGGCTTTTACTTTGAGGGGTTTTTTTTTCTGAGTGCTCATTGATTTTTTGGATAGTCTGTAAATCCAGCTGGCTGCTTAAGGGAGTTGTAAGAGACTGACTATTGTAAACAGGGACAATGCTTGGGCATTGTCAGTATCACCTGTTGAAGGACAGGGAAGAAAATGCCCATTTCTCTTACTGGGAAGGATATCAGCCTTTCCATGGCAGTATTTTAATCTGGCTGGTGTGCAGAGTCTCAGTGCCAGCAGGCTCACATGTCCCAGGGAAAAGAACACGCTATCTCTCTGGAAGTGTTATTTCAAGGGTGCTTCTTGGGGAATTGAAGTACAATCAACCTCTGCACATATGAAGGAGAATGGGCATATGAGAGCACAAAAGTATTCCCTGCTGGTCTATCAGCACCTTTAGCAGAGTCAAGTCCTGACTGCACACCTGGCAGTGCTCTTCCCTTTGGTAGAGCCTGCCCTGGGACGGTGACACTGCACTGACATTGCTCGTTCGTGCTGTCAGGTTCTGTGAGATCCTCGGCTGTCAAGTGCTGGATTAGTGGAAAGCACGGATTTCACTGCAGCAGGTATTCCAGCCTGTAAAATCATCCAAACCTTTTAAAAATCCAGCTGTAGGAGCTGGCTGGAAGGTTCCAGCAGCAGCACAGGCTGCCTGTTCTCCAGGGTCATCCTCATTCTTAGGCACTGCGTTAGAGCAGGTTCAGGGTCCTGCATAGAAACTCTGAACACTGATTTAGTCACACGCTGATTCTTGAGTCCTGACCTTTAATGTTCTTAACATTCTCCCATCTGAAAGGTGTTGCTTTGATTCTCCTTGTGGAATCGCTCAGTGTCTGCTGCTGCCACTGTATCCTGAGAGCTCGGCCCTCTCTTAACTTCGGTGATTCTCATTCCAGTGGGATTGCTTGGGAGGATCCACGGAAAATCAGAATCTCACAGAGATCAGGAGAACCAAAGTACTTGTCCCTCTCCCTTCCACACGTGACTGTCCCAGAGATTCCTTCTGTGAGCTTTGACTTTATTTTGGCCGAAAGCAGAGCAGGATCAGAGTTTGCCTCTTACACCTTTGTGCTGCAATGTGAGGGCAGCTGTGAGCTCCAGAACAGACCTTCCCAGGTCACCTTTAGCTTGTGGAGCACCCTCGAGCCCTCCCTTGCTACAGGGAACCGATACTCTCAGAATCTGATTACGGGATCTCAAGTACAGTTATCATTTTATTTGAGAACCCTCCCCTCCGGGGATGCAGTGTTTAACATTTCCTTTGGTTAGAGTAAATAATAAAAGATAAGTGTGTTCTGCCTGGGACTCCCAGTGAGAGAGAGGAACAGATTTTGGTTACTGAGGGTCCACAGCGCTTTGTTCTCTTGACTACTTTATAATGGGATTGAACATATTTGCTGCCATCTGGCCTGTTCAGCCGAAACAAAATACATCACTAATGTTCCGATTGGTTTTGAAACATCTTGTTCTTGTCAAAAAGTATTTTAAATCAAAACAGGCTTTTCCAGTTGGTGTTTGTCTTTTCCTAGAAGGCCATGGCGAAAATGGGGAAAATTGGGAGAGTCGTGCAGCCCAACCACGAGCACAAAAGGTAACGCTGGCCTTGGTGTGTTCTGGTGGGAGAGTTCAAGGGAGATGAAGCTGGGGTCTGGAGATGAGGTTGAGGTGGGCCTCTTTATAGTCCTGCTCGAGTGCAGTGCTTTTTAGCGTACAGATATTAAGAGTCATAGTATATTGTATTTTTAAGAATTGTTCATACTGTATTTCTAAGGATTATTTATATTAATTTTAAAGGCTTAATTATTTATATTATATCTTAACTATTATCAGTACTATATTTTAAAGTATTGTTCCTGTCAATTTTTAAGGATTTTGTTGTATTACATTATATTTTAAGGGTAATTTATGTTACGTGTTTGAGGGTTCCGGGTTCCATGGGCGGCGGCGCGCGGGCTCCCCCTGGCGGCGGCGGGACCGGGCTGAGGGGACGGGGGGGACACGGCGGGGGCGCTCGGGGCCCCGTGTCCCGTTCTGGGCCCCGCAGCACAGGACACGCACTGAGGGGCTGGAGCGTGTCCAGGGCAAGGGGCTGGAGCCCCAGGAGCAGCTGAGGGAGCTGGGAAAGGGGCTCAGCCTGGAGAAAAGGAGGCTCAGGGGGGACCTTGTGGCTCTGCACAACTCCCTGACAGGAGGGGGCAGCCGGGGGGGTCGGGCTCTGCTCGCAGGGAACAGGGACAGGAGGAGAGGGAACGGTCTCAGGCTGGGCCAAGGAAAGTTTGGATTGGATATTTGGGAAAACTTCTTCGTGGAAAGGGTTGCCCAGCCCTGGCACAGCTGCCCAGGGCAGTGGTGGAGCCCCCATCCCTGGAGAGATTTAAAAGCTGTGTGTATGTGGCACTTGGGGACGTGGGGCAGTGGCAGCCTTGGCAGTGCTGGGGAAACAGTGGGACTCAGTGACTTTGGAGGGCTTTTCCCACCTGAATGAATTCTGTGAAGCTGGCTCCTCACTCCCTCAGCAGAGAGCTCTGGGGGAAACTGTCTGAGAACCCAAGCTGGCTGTAGGGAAATGAAAGGTGGAATTGGAACTGGAAATCACTCGTTTGGGTGGGAACTGCTCCGGCAGCACACAGAGAGGACTCTCGTCCTGGCAGCAGCTGTACTTAAGAAAGAGTCAAAGCGTCCTTAATGCTAAGAGAAGCAAGTAAACATATATATTGCAGGGGATTTAAATCTTCAAATCTCAGGCTTTGTTGACATTAACTTTCTTCCACAGATTTTATGACAAGAAATACGAAGTATTTTTGAAGCTTGTGGAACACCAGAGAGAGTATCGCTCCATCATGAACAGCTTGTGATCCAGAGGCATGGGATCTGGGAACAGCAGGGATAACAAATTTCCAGGCGTGTGTGATGCGGGTAATTTCTTCTTACTGTACCGTCCATGTTAAAAATATCCTTTTATCATTTAAAGTATACATTTTAATTTTTAATGAGAAATAAAATGCAGTCACTTTGCTGTGAATTGCTGGGTATTTTCTGTCAGTAATCTCTGCACTCAGGGACAAGGAATATTCATTTGTTCCAGTCAGAGAACACAAGACAACTAGTTGCAGGTACCCCGGTGCCAGTATTTGGACTGGCAGGAACAGCACAAGGAATAACATGATTCACTCAGATGGACTTGAGTCCATGGAGTCAAGTCAGTGTTCACATAGATGGGCTTTACACACTTAGCTTGAGAGAAATTCCTTCTTTAGTATTGGCATAGGCTGCAATTACCAGTTAAATGCAAACAGGAGTCACACAATAACAAAATTAGACTTGAGTTATTTGGAAAATAATAGTTTCTGGCTTTTTTTTTAATGTTAGTAGTCAGCCCTGAAAAACATCTGGTAATTTTTTTAAAGGAACAATGCACTTCCTGCCTTGTAGTTCATGGAAAAGCAATTGTTGCCATTTCCAAAGTACCCATTGTTAGGAGAAATAGCTTTGCAAGTTCAGGGACATAATTAAAGACAATGAAAGTTGATGGGAATAAAATGAAGAAACATCATAACAAAAAAGAGTGAAACAAACAAGAAAACAACTCTGACATAGTGGGGTGTCAGAGCTCCCAACTCAGGGGCACGATAAAATCTGTCAGCTGAAAAGACAGAGTGGGAAAAAGCAATTGGAGACCAGTGTGTTGTAACCAATAAGTATTCATAAATTTTAATATCTCTATTTTAATATGCAATTAGTGTGTAAAAATGAAGTCCACAGACTTTAAATGGATAGCAAAGGTACAGGTTATACAGGGACAGATGTGCAGGGTTGGCTGGCACTGTACCAGCACTTTTACCTCTTTGCAGCTCAACACAAACAGCTTCAGCAAAGTTTCCATTCACTTCCTGCTATTTATGTCGTTATCCTCAAACTGGCCTTGATTTCTCTGGCTGAACTGGTACCAAGACTTAGCACGAGGGGTGTGGGGAGTCTGGAAAGGGAGCAAACAATCACACTGACTTGGTGTAAAATGTAGATGCACAGAGTTCAGGGACTCTCTGTACCTTGCATGGGCTTGCACGACACAGTTACAGAGATTTGTTCCCATTTCCTGCATGGCCTTTTAATGCCTTTCTCCCCTTATGACACTTGTACTTTACAGTTGCATTTTTGTTCCAAGCCAGTGTTACTGCCAGTTTCGTATTATCCATTTTAAAACCAGAGCTGTAAGAACTCTGTATCCCAGTGCCTGAATAATCAGCTGTGATAACACAAACACTGCTGCAGGATTTTGCAGTGAGACTGTCTGACCATCCTTGTGTTACACAAGACTTAGCAAATTGTTCAGTTTGCCAAGTTCTCAAATTAAAATTTAATTCAAATTGAGCCAAAAAGTAAAATGTTAAAGCTCAAGGGTTCTAGCGCTCTTCAGCTGCAGGTTGCTGGGCACTGTAATGTTAAACTCTGATTGTGGCTTGAGGCATTCTTGTAAAACTGCCCTCAGAGGGCTCCACATCGAGTGCCTTGGCCATGCCAAGCACTGCTGAGTCCTTCAGCCCGTGGCAGCAGCACGGGGATGAACCCATCACACTGCCTCAGTGCAAGAGAAGCCTCAATCGTGGCTTGAGGAAGTTTGGCCAAGGGCCCCAGCTGGGGTCAGTCAGGCCCCTGAGCTGCAGACCTTGCCATCCTCACCCCTTCAGGTGCAATCTGCTGACAGGTTTTTACTGTGCAAATTAAAAGAAGGGAAGCAACCACTGTGTCATCAGCTGCTCCAGGAGTCCTGCAGGGAGGCCCAGACTTCACTCACGTGGAGAAGACATGAATATGATGACTCCAAAGAAACAAAGAGCAACTCTTAGGAAAGAAATCCATGAGACCCACCCAGGTGAAGAGTTCTCACAGGGCGAGAGTCAGCAATGACAGCCTGTCATACAGGTAATCTGCAAACTGAATGTTCCCATGAGATTGGTTATTTTGTATTCTGATGCATTTCAGTTCTGTGTGTCTCTTAAGCACTTTTAAGTTAAAGTCTCTTGAATGCAGAACCTTTCTGTGCTGTCCAAATGCCCCTATGCTGTTCAATCATGGTACAGTATCCAGAGGAAGCCTTCTAAAAGGGATTCCTGCTGCCCCAGCCCTTGGAAAGGATTCTGCTTGACATGGAACCTTCTGGGAACTGGGCCTTAGTGGCTGCACTGGTATCTGGCATCGAGTGTAGGCTGTGAATGCTTTGAAATGAGGCCTTGAGCCTCACCGTGGTGTGGGCAGGAACTGTAGGACTGAGTGATTATTCCTCTTCGTTAATGCTGTGGTGTTGGTTTAAAAATTAATGTTCCCCTCCACAGGGCTTAGTTTGGTCTGTAGATTGAAAGAGACTCCCCAGTTCTTTAAGCTCCCTCCCAGGATGTGACAGGAGAGGAAGGATGTGCTTTGGTGGTGTCCTACACCCTGTCAGGAAGAGGCCCTGCCTGTGCCTTCGGCCTCATCTTTGCATCAGTGCCACTGCCTGGCGCTCTCTGTGCCAGCTGGGATTCCAGCCTTGAGAAAGGGCAGAGCCAGTGTGAACTGTTTGGATTTGGCAATACCTGGGGAAAAATCCAGCTGCTTTCTATGCTGGAATCTGTTTGGAATTTAAGAGGCAAGTTAAAATCCTGCAGTTCAAATCTGAGTGATATTTGAAAGGTCCAGCCTGACCCTCTCTAGATCTGCTTTTCATCCCGCGCCATGTTCTCCTCCCTGCCAGGGCGACTGCAGGACTTCTCCAGGTAAGAATTGCAGAAGCACCTTCACTAGAAGGTTCTGGATGGTAACACTTCCACCACAGTACTGCCAGTAACTGCATCAGTAAGTAATCACGTAATGGTACAGACTGGGTGTCCTTGCTGGGTCTCTTTCAATCCATTCATTATGTGCTGCTCACTCAGTAAATGCAGATTTATAAGCACTTAGGGGTCGAGGTTGTTTCCTTGGCTTATTGTGTTGCTTCTCACAAGAGGTGTGAAAAGCAACACAGTTCCACCATAAAGAACATTTTCCTTTTTTCCTCTGTATCCAGCCTCCCAGTACAACAAGCAACCTCTGCCTGGGGCCTGGTGAGATTAGGAACTTCCATACTGCTTTTTGTGGAATGTTATCCCAGAGATTCAATAAACTACACAAAAGCAGAATGCTGGAGGCCTGTTTGATATTTCACAGTTGTTTGACCTGACATGTGTCAAATGATAAATGCAAATGGCTGCAGGATCATTCAAGCCCAAGTGGGTTTTGAAATGCTGTGGGAAAATTAGAGGATAAATAAAGCTGAACCCAAGAGCTCAAGCTCGTTGCTTGTGTCGGAATGCAGACAGAGGTAAATACTACCTTCGTCTGCAGGGAGGGCAGGTTAGTGCTGCTAACCAGGGACTGTGCCTCCAGTAGGGGGTCAGGCAGCAACCTACCAAATTAAGAAATGCTAAACATATTGGAGGTTATTTAATGTTTATGAGGAAGTTAGCAGGATTAATAAACCCCCTTTCTACAATGGACTGTGAAAATGAATGTGATTCTTTATTTTTAATACATGGTTTTCCTCTGCAAAGTGACTGTGCAAAAATGGAGCCTTTGCTCTTCTATACTGGTATGTGCAGAGATTCACAGATCAGCTGAAGGAGGGTTTCCTTTCCACAGTTTCTTTCTCTGTGGATCTTACTCTGGAAGCTCCCTGGGTCGTGGTTGAAGCCCTCAGGAATATGGGTGCCCGTGGACAGAAGCATTGCAGCTGCATCAAGGTGGGCTTGTCCAGAGTGACTTTCAGGGCCAGTTATCCCAGATAAACCAGAAGGCACAGCCAGGGAGCAGCCTGAACCTCTGGAAAAGCCAATTGCCACATCCTTTTTTACCCAGACAACTGCTGATTTCCAAGTACAACATACAGAGGTCTCAGGAGCGAAAGGAGGCAGATGAGGACAGTAAGATTAGGCTGCACATGCAGTGACAGCAGTGAGTCTGGGCTGTTCAAAAACCGGGAAAATTGAATGTCAGGGCTGGCACCACCAGCAAACCCAGCAAAGCACAAACAGCATCTCAGCAGAAGCAGCACAGCTTGACTGGCAGCTCCGGGGCACAGTGAGCAGTGTGACAGGTCAGGGAAATAAAACCTCTCAGCGTTTCAACTGATGCAACTTGACAGGGACCCCAGTGAAAACAGCAGCACAACATTGTGCTGCCATTTTGATGGGATTGTTCTGTTGAGCTGAACAATGATCTTTGTTCTTAAAAACAGCCAGCGAGTACTTTGTGTGAGCTGTGCTGTAACGAGAAGTCTCCGGGAGCCCTCAGTGCGAGGGTCCTGCACCCAGCATCACCTCATCTGCTGTCACTGAGAAAGGGAATTTGAGAGAAGCCATATTTAAAATCCAGGATAAAAATGTTCCTGATGCCATCGGTTACATTGTGTGTACAAGGACTGGGGATGTTAAATTTGGCCCAAAGGTATTTTTATTAACCTCGCTCCGACTTGTGCTTTTTACTCATTTTCATTCGAGTGCAGGGTTTATCTTCGTGCCTCTTGTGTTTTGTTTGCACACACGGAGCAGTTGGCTGAGCCCACAGCTGTGTTTATTCCTAAATCCCCATCCAGTCTGTATAAACCCAGTCTGGCACCCAGCTTCCAGCTTCTTCAGAGCTTTGCGTTTGACACCCATCACATCTGACCAGCACTGACCCACTGGGGTGGTGGATCCACGTCTGGGGATCCCCACGGCTGCACTGCTGTGCCTGTGCTCGGTCCCAGCGAGGCCAACAGGGCACTGATGGATCCCAGAGTCCTTCAAGGCCCTTCACAAAAGAATCCCATGGAAATTAAGATTTGCTGCATGCAGAATCCTTTGTTTGGTAGAACAGGAAAGGAAGGACTCCTCTGAAGTTGACCCATTTGTGCTTCAGTGCATTTTTCATAAAATAGACAAAATCCTGTTTTAATCTATCCCACTCCACAACCTTCTGAGGGACTCTGTAGGTTTCTCTAAAATACCTCTGTGGTTATTGTTAATTAGAAAAAAATAATATTGCTGAAGGATCGCTTTTCAGTTGAACTTCCTGAACATATGGTTCAAACTGAAGCTGAAAAGGAAAACTTCAGGACAAACTGTATGAATTACTACTAATAATAAAATCAGACATTTTTTATAAGTCCACATTAATCTTCTTTAAAAGCTTTGGGTTAACCACATTTTTTAAATAAAACTTTTACCGGAGCGGAATTTATTAAGAGAGCTCCGTGTTGCCTTAGCTCTGTTCCACGGGGCATCAAGAGAAGTTTTATCACTGATTTCAGTCACAACAGACTTAGATCTACACAGAATGGTTTTGATAAGCCCAGCTTAAAAGTTTTATTGGTTTAAGACATGAAAAACAGACATGTTACAGAGACCACTTCTACTCTATAAACAGCCATAACATGGATAAGGCATCGCACTGGAGTCACTGCTCCGGAGTGTAAATAATGGTGTGGAGGGAAGGAAAGCCTGGCCAAATATGTACAGCTAAGAAAAACAACACAGACCCAGCTTGTATATGGCACTTCTCCTCTACAAATCTCAAAATTAAATACAAATAAAGTCTATATCATTAGGTCATACTCACAGATGGAAAAGGGAAAATTAACCAGGCCAGGGAAAGAGGAAAGTTGATGCTCTTTGTTGTTATGTCTGTCTTTGTACTTGAAACTGTAACTACTGGGGCATTATTTGAAACAGGTTTTGAGGCCATGTGGTTACTGTTTGTCCTGGGTGAGTTCTGTTCAAAGCCTCCTTTTCCTGTATGTTATAAAACAGTGTTAGAAAAACATGAAACAACCTCAAGTATTACACGGTGTCTCTCCTGAGGTGTCCCTGGCTGTTGAGGATCCACTGATTTGTTGTGCTCCCAGAGGATGGGGATAGTGCCAGTGGTGACGAGGGGCTGTGCTCTGTTATCTTTATCCTGAAGATAAAAATGTGCTTTTATTGCAACAGCATTAGCAACACGGCCCCTTGTTCTCCTTTGTACTTAGATCTTTTTATAGCATGGTGAAAAAAGTGTGAATGGCTTGTAAATATAACTTGCACTTGCTTGAATGTGCCAAGCTCACACTGGCTCCAGTGGTGCAGAACGTGGGCCTTAAAAATCCTGAAATCCCTTTATAAATGCAATTATGAACGTAACTCCCTCCACTATTCTGTGCTTCATCCTTGTGTTCACTTGGAAAAACTATTTAAATGCTGTAATCCCAACCATATGGCTCAGAGCCTCAAAGAAGGCATTTAGCAGACACGTTTGTCTAGAGAATTAGGGTTTTACACAGATTATCCAGTGACTGAAGATGCTCTGGGGGAGGACAGGAGCCCACGCCAGGGGCAGCCTCGACAGAGGGACCCTCTAAATCTGCTCTGTCCCTTTCCTGTTAAACAGATCCAGGGCTGGAATAAACAGTTACTGAGCTTGCACTGGGATGAGATGTCTTTGAACAATTTTCCTCTGTAAGACCACACAGATTTACTTAAAAAACAGTAAACAGATTTAAAAAAGCTTTATGCATGACTAGAAACCAACTTATTGAATTGTTTAAAGTGGAACTTCCACTACTTTTGTTTGTGCAGAAAGCTTTTACAAGACTGCAAACCAATGCAGTTATGCCTAGATCACTTCTGTTTTATTTTAGGCAAATGTTTCACTTGGGAAGCAAGTGTGGGACAGAACCAGACCTAAGCCTGGTGTGTCCTACTCCTGATTTTCACCCATAGAAGTTAATTTTATGGGAAAAGGTAGATTTTTATGCTGCTGATTAAAAAGATAAACTGTCTTCTCAGAAGTGAGTTCATGCTTGATGATGAACCTTCATGTTTGTTACATCTCCAGCTTTCACAGTACAAATGTGATTATTGGACTGTTGATATTTGTAGTGGGTTGGGGTTTTTTTGCATATCCGAATACAAATTGTGTGATTTTTCTGGTGCATTTTACCCATTCCACAAGTTTGTATTGTAATTTAACTGTATCCTC
Source organism: Rhagologus leucostigma (assembly GCA_013397725.1). Taxonomy (NCBI): domain Eukaryota; kingdom Metazoa; phylum Chordata; class Aves; order Passeriformes; genus Rhagologus; species Rhagologus leucostigma. The sequence continues at coordinate 688,564 of VZTD01003312.1, read as the reverse complement.
TGAGATGATGTTACTTCTTGTCAACCTAAGATTTAATGTTTAGTAGCCCGTGTAAGCACTGACTGCAATGTCAGTCCAGAACACTTCCCACAGAATAAACGCCCACGGTTGGTTTCTGGTGGGAGAGGGGCTCACTGGAGGCAGGTGGGGCAGCTGGAGTCGCTGTGATTCCTGGGAGGGATGTAGTGCAGAGTCTTCACTGAATTAGTAGTTTGATTGACATATTCAGTCCATTAATAATAATTTACTGTGATCAGCAGAGAGTCACAGAAACTCAGCGTAGATGTCACACATAACTCATTGTCACTGTTTCCCTCCTCCTTTGCAGTTGTGTCTGTCACTTAAATGAACTGAAATAAAGTTCGGTGTGTTCTCTGCCTTCCTGGGGTGGCAGAATGGAACCATGGGCTGGGTGGCAAAAAGAATCCAGGTGAGTGTTCAGGAAACCAGGTCTCTTGCAAGAGCCAGGTCTAAAACTTTGAGTTCACCAAATGAGTAACTTTAAATTAGCAACATTCATACCATTCTTTCCTCCTATAACAAGGATCTGTAAATAAGAGGAACGGGAGGTTTTAAAATAATGTGCCATAACTTTGATTCAATGATCTTAGAGGGCTTTTCCAACCTTAACAATAGTTTCTATAATAACTAATAGTAGTTTCTAATAGTAGTTTCTATAACTACTGGAAAAAAATATTTCTCCTTTACTGTGAAGTTATAAATGTATTTGTTTTCATCCTCAACAGAAAAATGTCAGGTGCCAAAGGCCTTTCCGTTGTTTTCAGATTTTCCTTTCCCTGCACTGATGAGATTCTCTCCTGCAGAGGTAACAACCACACAATAGCCCAGCAAAGGATGGCTGGGTAGGAGTAAGACACCACAGCGATGGTCAGATCCAAGTCCAGGACACTGAACTCCAGGCAAGCAGACTTCATTAACAGAGTGGCACCTAAAATTCATCTGGCACGTTCCAATCCGTTTTGACTTCCCGTGCAGGGCTGGGGGGCATTTGCAGGTCCAGAACATCCTCTCAGCTGGTACAAGCAGTGATGGTTTCTGCCAGCTGCAGCCCAGAGCAGTTGTGTTTACAAACACTGCACACACACAAGCCCATTAGGTATCTCCTCTTTATTTGTGCACAGGAATAACACCCACATTTCTTTAGCTTTGTCTCGTACAACAAAGGGAACGAAATGTGTTTCTGATTATGCAATAGATACGGAGTCAAGGGAAGCCCAGCATTCCCAGACCGTAACCAATGGAAATTCTGAAAGGCTCCCTTGCCCTTTGCAACCTCAACAAGTTGAAACCTCTTGTGTATTTTGTATTAGCTTGTCTTGTACAATAATTAACTTATATATGACTCCTAGGGGACAAGTGATTATGGTTTATTTCCAGATGACTCATGAGCAAGTCTGCAGAAAGAGAGTTTGAGCTGCTCAGAAAACAGGAAAATGGCATATTTAGTGTTGCTGATGATACCAGTTCTGGCTGCTGAGCTCAGGCACCAGGCAAAGGGGCTGGAAACTCATCAGCTTGAGTGCAAGGGCCTGTGGAGACCCTGCAAATGCTCAAACTCTGCTCCCAGAGCATTTGATTAGGACTAGGAATTACAGCAAAGAACCAGGCAGTGATCCTGCACTGTGTGAATACTATGTGTGTGTATAGGAAGAATAAAAATCATTCAAACCGTTCAAATCCAGGCTTGTGATCACATTTTTAATTTTCTTGTGATCTCTTTCTGATTGAGTGAAGCAAGGTGGGAAACTTGACCAGCTCTTTCAGGAAAACTGACAGGTGGCAGATCCAGAGGGAGCAAAACCAGGCAGTTCCTTACATACACAGTTAAACCGTGGACATTCTTATGGATGCTAAGAATTTCTGAGTCCCACAGGTACCAAGGCAAGGTGGCCCTGGTTTCACCTGGTATGGATGTTCTTTCCTCCAACTGCATTAATGGAGCATTTGGGAGGAAAAAGGGACTTGGGGTCACCTTCAGCAGAGACATCAGTGGCTTAGTCTTGTCCTGAGTCGATCAGCTGGGAAAAACATGCCAGGACTGTCATTTATTTTTAATAGATTATCTGCACATAATCAAATTCCTGATTTATTGAGTCCAAGCACTCCCAGTGATGCTGGAGTTGGCTCTGTCCTGGTTATGAGGGGCCCGCCCAGCTGGATCTGATAGAAGGAGAAGACAGATGATATCTGACATTGCTGTGAGGCTGCCAGAACTGATTTACCCCTTCCAAAATCCTGAGCCGGCCTTTGAACGTTTGAACTGTGATTGAATTAGAGATTGATTATGGCAGTCAGTGTTTGTGTCATGAGGCTTTGAGGTTTTGATGGCACTTAACACTCTTAGCAAAATAAAATATTTAGCGTGACTTTGCCTAAAATGACAGATTTTTAGGGAGCTTCCTCTCATGTAGTAATTCTGTGTGTTATTTCAAATAGCACTATTAAAATTGTCATTCCTCCTAACATTTTAGGCTGGAAACTTTGCAAGTGCCCTTAGAAATGACTATTTCAGTGTCTTGTATTTGGATCTGGGTGCCTTTGGTGGTTCTAACCCATATGTTGTTGGGAATCTTCAGCCAGAACTGGGTGATAAAATGTTTACTACTGTAAAAATCAATTTAATTCATTTGGAGGAAACAAAAGGAAAAAACCTAACCAAAACCAAACCCCAAGTTCAGAAGCAAATTATTCTGAAAAACAGACTTAGAATTTGAAGATCTGGAGAAACCCTAAAGTTTTTCAGGAATCAGGTCCTTATGTTTCTATTCCTTTCTCAGTGCACAGCACAGGTGTTCACTGCGGCCACATTTCCACAGGTCAGATTTGCAAAGGAATTCTTCATGTAGGTACCTCACCAGGGGCCAGGCTTTGAAACTGTGACAGTCAAATTTTTGAGAAAAAGGGGCTTTTCAGGTCTGGACACATCTTTTGGCTTAAAATGAAAGCTGAGCATTTCAGAAAATAATTCTTGTAGAACTCTGCAAAACCAAGCCCATTGTACTAAACCCCAGCCACCAGATTTGATAAATTTTTAATTCTTGCCCACAGAAGGAAGGCGTGAAGCACTGATCTGTTTGTTGGCTATGGAGCCAGAAGCTCCTGGGTATAAACCTTTATCTCTGTAACACAGCTCAGCTCACAACATCTTCCAGTTTTGCCACAAGGAAATTTAGCTCTAAAGCATCAGTGGTGAGTCTGTTCTCATCAGCATCTTTGAGGAGGGGTATTAAAGTTTAAAAAGCTCTCAGCAGATGGAGCGCTCACAAACATTCATTGGTTTTTCCATGAGCACGTGGCATTGTTTAGTAAAGCAGCCCCTGCTTTGAGGTTTGAAGGGGTCAGGAAGGGGTGACAGTGTCACTTTGCTCTGGCAGGGGAGCAGCTGCTCCCAGTCTCAGTTACAAGGCCAGTTCAGATGACCAAGGAGGATACAATGGACAGCTCATGGTTTGGCAATCCAGATCTAACCTAATCATAAGCAAATTAAAAACAGGACATTTCAGAAAGAAGAACTGATTCATATGGATTTTCCAAAAGTAATCAAATAATAAAAAGTCTAAATAAATACTTCAATTATTTATTCATAATCAGTCTAATGAACACTTCTTACAGTGGTCCAGGAGACCTCCATGAGGTTGAGCTTGCCATTTGTCTTTGCAGAAATGTTTGAGAGGAGCTGAGTCGGTGACAGTGTTGGTGTGGAATCATTCAGCAAGGCCAATTATGCCTTATTTGCCAGTTAATAATTTAATTGCCCAATTTAGTTGCCCTTATTTGCCAATTAATAATTTAGTTGGCAAGGGATTCTCAAGTTTTCTAAATTATGGAATGAAATAAATGTATGGTTTTTTTCTATCTGAAGAGAAAGCCCTACCTTTCTAAATCTTCTCCCCCAAAAGACATTTAACATCATTGAAAAGGTACCTGAGCCCAATATAAAAATTGCATTCCTATTTTTAAATATTAGCTTGAATCAAGGGCACACTGTAGGTATTTTGATCACCTGAGTAGCAGCTTATCAGTGCTGTTGTGAAACAGCTCTAAAACTTGCCAGACACTTGTGATGCTTTGGAATTGCATAACTGCAGACTTAGGTTGTGTAATACAATTTTGTCCAAATCCTAAGTGAAGTGCAGAATTTAAGCAGAAAGTCTAACATGTTAAAGTAATTTTTAATGATGGGCATTTATATACTGTAGGGTATTTATTCTTTTTCGTGTTCTATGGTCCTTGAGAAAGGTTTGATTTATGTAAAGGTGTTCTTCAATTTAATGCTGTAAAATTGATAAGGAACCCTGTTCAGGGCTTGGTTTTGTGCAGTGTTCACCATCCTGATCCTGATTCAACAAGGCACTGAAGCACAAGCTGAATTTTCAGCCCTCAGGTAACACATAACCTCTTATGTGTCAGTAATATTGGAATAGAAATACACTTAGAACAGAAATACTGCCCCTGGCATTCCTGCCGAAGCACTGATAAGCTAAACAAAGCACTTTTCAAAGTCTAGTAACCGGATGGGATTTGTAGCATAAACAATGCTCCTTGTTAGTCACCAGTCCCCAGGGCATCTTCCTCACTTTGTTACAGATAAATTAGCAACAAATGAAATGCTGTGTGTGATTTCCTGCCCTGGGTATGCCTGTGTGCTCGCGTGCCAGTGTGAGAGCTGTCATTTATTATTTATCCAAGAATGTATTCAGGTCCACAGTGTGATTTAATTACTTATTAAAGGTGCCAGACTGGCAGATGCAGAAGCTGGAGCAGTTTGGTTACCCAGAGAACGTGGTATAGGCAGTAACATCCTCTCCAGGATGTTCAGTGCTTCACCCCAGTGGACTCCCCAAATCTCCAAACACAGCTCTTTCTCTCCAACCTTTTCCCAGGTTCTCTGCTCAACGTGTTAAATTCATAAAGGCTGCTAACAGAGATGTCAGTTAGTCCTGTGGTTTTCAGACAGGAATGTTGATACTCTGGAAAATGGTTTGAACACATTAGGTCACTCTGTTTTAGCTAGGCCACTCAAGCACTGGGTTAGTACTAACTCAGAAAAGGATTTGAATGGTTTTAATATAGAGGTGAAACCCCCTCTAACTAAATATTAGCAAAAATATTATTTGTAAAGGTGGAATGAGCCCAGAAGATTTCCTTCTGCTTGCCAGGGGCTGTGTACACAGCGCTGTTGCTCTTCTGCAGTCACTCAGGCCTTACCACAGACACACTTGTCTTGGAAACTGCAGGCTGAATTCTGCACTGTTTCAAGAAACAGGATTTTGGGTCCATTTTTATGTCACTCTAAGCCTATTATTGCTCAGTTGTGCAGTTCAAAGCACTCCCACCGCCCCCAGGCACAGCTGGATGCAGGACAGCAGGGAATCTTCTCTTACTTCCATCAGTATCTAGGCTTCAGTGGGGAAACCAAGATTTTATTTGACCTAACTCACTGAATTTCACCCGAGAAAGGCTGTTAAATAACAGCAAGGTTCCCTTCACATAGCTCCAGAATATTTTGAGGAGGATAATGAACACAAGAAAATCCAAACTTCTGTGACTCTGTACATTAAATCAGTCAACCCATGATTGCCCCAGGCCAGCCATTCCTGTTGCCTTGCTGACATTTCAGTCCCAGTGCGTGCCTGAAAGTTGGAATCCTGGATCCATTTTGTCTAATTGTAGGTTGGTCTTTTTTGGTGCTCGATCTTTGGTTGGGTCTGGAAAGCACAACTGCAGTGCCAGTCCAGTGTTTGCTCTTAATGAGCTCCGTGTTGTGGCTCTGGAGTTTGAGCTGGCAAACACTCCCGTGCCTATTTTAGTTGAATAGTCCCATCAAAGCCAACAGGTCTGTAGGTGCCAACCACTGGCATTGCTGCATTATTAATTCCCAATTTTACACACCCAGTTTCTTGATCTACTCCACAAAAGCCTATCTAACCAAAAATGGAGCCTGTGAGGTACAAAGATGGGGCTGAGAGGCGTGAAGGTGTGAAACACTTCTGGCACTGTTCTGGGGCCTACGTGATGGCCTTTGACACAAACGGAGGGGTTTTTGACTGAGATGGGCTTTTGGATGACGCACCCCCCGTGAGTCCCATCTGTGATTGAATTCCCTCCTGGAATGACAGAGTGGGGGCTGCTGGATATGTAGGAGGCTTCACAGAGTTCTGCTCAGCTCAGGAAGTCGGCTCAGAACTGCTGTGCCCGTGGTTCCTGTGCATGAGCAAAACAGAGCAGGTGCTGGGGGAGAGCACCACAAAAGCAAGGGAGAAATCTCTAAATGCAAACAGACAAGAGTAACCTTTATCTTAAAAAATGATCCAAGTGCAAAATGCAGTAACAATAAATATAATTGCAACCCCCTGGCAGTCTGTCCAAGAGAGGCTCGACCCCTGCTGTAGGAGTTGGCTTTCCCTCTTTGGAATATGCCATAGCAAGAGAACCTTCAAACATGAAAGAAAATGTATTCAAAATTCTTAGGCAAACTGAAGTCTATTTTCAAATAAAACCAAGAAAAATTATGTTGATATAGAAATGATGGGAAATCTGAACTCAGTTTTGACAGGTAGGTACACAATAACTTGTTTATTTAATACATAAATGTTGCAGTATCAGGACAACTCACACTCCACACACCTGTAGCTCTCCTACTCTGTCAGCTGTGGTTGGGTTTGAGACACTGTTGTGTTACTCAGTAGCAAGTGGTGGCTGTGACATTTTCACCCAGTGTTTCTGTTTTTGAACACAGGCTCTTCTTCCACTAAAGAATACTTTTTAAATACTCCATTTAAAAACATGTCTTTTAGTGCTTTTCACACTAACTTTCAGATATTGAGAAAGGAATACTCTTTAATAACTTAGCTGTTAATTTTCCATTTAAAAACAATGAACAAGTTACTAACATTTTATTTGGTGAATCTTCTATGCTGGTGATAATGTTTCTGGATAATAAGATAATGGTATATAATTGGTATAATGGAACATAGAGTTCTGAAAATTACTTTGTTTAGAGAGATTAGAGGTATTACCAGAATTAGTTTCCCTAGTAGTACATACCAGTACCCTGGCACAGAATCAAAGGGGTTCCTTCTCCTCGGAAATTGAGTTTGTGATTTCCCTGATCCTGAAAAAAAACATATTCCTGATCTTACCTGTGGATTAATCCCTGCCTGTGGTGAGTACTGGAGGTATTTGGTGCACAATATTAAGTAAGTGTGAGGATACTCTCAGGATGAGAATCTTTATGGCACAAAACTGGGACACAAACCCACCTGCCAAACTGGTGCCTGAGGAGTCACCACATGGCCCCACCACCAGCACACCTGTGGGAACAGGATCTCAAAGTGTCACTGTGTTCGTGACCAGCACGTCTCTGCCATAGCTCATATCCCAGGGCTGCACTTCTTGTCCTGGGCACAAACTGAAATTGTATCCGAGACATTTAATACATGTGAATTTGCAGAGGGGCTGCTGCCATGACACTGCCAGCAGTTCCATGATGTCAGATAACGTCAGCTGGGTAATGCTGGAATTGCCAAAGCCCACTCTCACTTGTGACCTTGTTCACTAAAAAAGATAAGGGTACTAGAATGGAAGTGCAGGTATCAGTGAGAAAGTAAATGAAAAGGCAGAAATAAAAAAGCTTAGATGGAGATGAACAAATGTCAGGGAAACAACCGAGGCAGCAAGAGGAGGGGAGGAAAGGGTGCAGTGCCAAAGTGGGGTTTGCTGAGCAGAAATGAAGCTGTAGAGGTGTAAATACTTTATTCTGTTCAAGTCACTGTTCTTAAAAGCTGCCAATTCTGAGATGTTTCCCTGAAATAGTTGAGGCAGATCATTCCTAAAGGATGTTAACCATTTCTCTCTTGCTGGATGAAGCCAAAAGGTGCAATTACAAGATCTGGTCAGAGTCTCTTTTATAAATGTAGGTCGGTAGCTTTCCACCTCGGACCTGCTTTGTCTCCAGTACAGCTTTTTATGGAATTTCACGAGGTATCACAGATTCTGGCTCTGTGGCTCTATTCCCATCTCTTCTGTTTCAGTTTATCAGTGCCTACCTCACTGGCATATGATAAACCTTAGCTATTATTTGGAAAAGCAGTTGTTATTTTTTTCTGAAACTATTATTGTAAACAATATTATTCTGTGTGAAAGGTGTGGATGCATTTGCACTCTGTATATGCACTCACTGTATCACATGGGCTAAGATAACTCTATCTGGAAGTCTGCAACCAAGGAGCCCAGAAATTACTCCAGTCAAAACAAAATTCATTATAAAATACTAGAAATGCCAGCCCAAACCTTCAGAGTTTTAATGAGATGACTGTTTCTTACCAGCATTAAATCTGTGGGGATAAGGAAATGTTCAGTGAGTTAAGATGTGCTAAGAAAAGTGTAAAGAAGAGCATAAACGGCTCAGGCATTTCAGGAATCCCACTGGCTTAAACAGTCTTTTATTTAAAGCAAATGTTCTCATAGTTGAATGACTTCCAAGAAGGGCCCCAAGTGATGAAAGTATTTCCATCTAATGTGAAAATACTTGAAAGATCCTTATTCCATGTGAAAATATTGCCACCTTTCAGAAAAGCCTGAATACAAGACTCCTTTAATGAAGATACTCTCAGACAAGGTATTAATTTTCAGATTATACAAAATACTCAGAATTCCTACTATTTTGATAATGAATAGATTCTAATGACTTTCATCTCCTATAGCAGCCAGGGAAAGTATTTCAGGGTATTTTACAAAATAGACATTTCAGTAACAGAGTGAAGAATTTTACATTCATCATCCTGACACTGCTCCCTTTTCCCTCAGGGCATAACTGACCTGGAAAGTACCACTGAGCATCTGCAGGGAAAAGCAGTGGGGAAACAAAACCTGTAGAGACCAGCAAGGCACTGAGAGCCTTTGGCCAGTCAAACAACTCCAGTTCACAGTAGTGGCTTTTTAATGCCTATTTTACGGTTTTTAGATGTTCAGTTATGCTGAATAAGCTCCATTTAATAACTTCTAAATTGGCCACATTTGGAGAATAAACAGATAGTCAATGCTTTTCTCGTGACAACAGAATAACTTCCAATACACAGCTTGATTCAAAAGGAAGTGGGAGTGTATGTGGCAGGAAGGTGCCAGATTGTGACAGGGTGTGAAGGGATGTGTGGCCCAGCAGGAATCAGAGCAGTTTGTATTGGGTAATAATTCAGTGCACGCATATTGGGAATTGGTTTGATTCTGGTTTTTGCATCTAAAAATTCAAATGTTCCTCAGTACTACAGAACACCATGGGGCTTATTGGATGCTCCTAAAGCTTTTGAAAGATGCTCAGGAAGTGCAGGCTTCCAGAAATTAAATCAACTGAGCAACTAAATTTGATTGAAAAGCGGAGGAACGTTTTTTATCTTGTTTTCTAATGGCAAGAAATGTGCAAGTACGTAACTAACCACCAAGGGTCAGTGTTTGGTGTTTTTACATTCTGACATCTGTGTTCTAGGTGCTTAGAAAATCCCTTTTAGATGCAGTCCTGTAATTAGGATTTTCCAACAGTATTTTTAAACTACCAGTGAGATGTGTATGTGCCATACAAAGTATGGGAGAATTCAAGTGTCTGGATATGGGGCTTTTGTCAGCCAGCTAGCAAGTTATGTCTGAACTGAGTACTGTTTATATTCCTGGATATAATGATGTAAGTCTCATTGAAAAGAATAAAAAAACCACCCTAGGAACTGGATTTTATTTTTACAAATAGCAATTGAACTATTGTAGCAAATGTCATTCTTCTGTTTTGTTAAGAGAGACAAGACAGCCCTCATTGAGAGATTGTCAGGGGCTTTGTCAAGATGGCAAGGGATGCACTGTGAAGAGGAGTGAACACATTTTAAATAAGTTCCTGTTGAGAGAAGTAATTTAACCTGACTTTAACAAGTAGAAACAGTGGTATTAGCCATCAGGAGATTGAGCTGCAGTCATGGCATCAGGTGCAGGCCTGGCTGGCCTCCCCTGTTTCTAGGATGGTAATATAGGTCATAATCCTTGATTGGCACAAACCCAGAATGTACTGACAGACATTCATATAAACTGCAGCTCATGAAGAAATCTCCAACCGGGCTTAAAAAATAAACCCAACCCACCTTACTCTACATAAGGCACAGAGATCCCTTTGTTCCACTGCTGCCCCACGGCTGAGCTCCAGGCACAGCTGCCCAGTGCTGGGGAGTTTCCAGTGTGCCCCTGCTTAGCTGTGACTTGAAAGATGTAAAAAGCTGGGCAGATTTCTGTGTGGAGCTGATTTTATTTCTCTGTAGACACAGACAAACCCTCGCAGTGCTGACACTGGTCTGTCTGGGTGAGCACTCAGCCACCCGGAGCCTGTCTGACCTGGAGCACCTGGGTGAGCCGATCTCTCCTGACATAATCCCAGATTACCCAAGATGCACAGCCTGCCATGTTTTCACACGGATCTCAGCCACACTCCTTGCCCTAGCCAGTCTGTATCACCTTTCCAGCACTGCCATCCCTTAGGAATAATTTCTGAGTGCTTTTGAATGAGGATCAACCCTGAATGGCCTTACCTGGTGCCTCCATCCCTGCTCTGCCCAGGGCCCTGTTTTCCAGCTCAGCCCTGGATTCAGCAGCGCCACAGCCCTGCCTGTGCCTGGCCAGGGACACCTCGTGGGCTGTGAGCTGGGGATCGAACGCCCAGCGTGACCCCAGAGCTGCCTCATCACTGTGCACCTGCCCGGTGGGCACGGGACTGGGCCTGACTCTGGTCACCCTCACAAGGCTCCCCCTTGTACTTCTGCTGCTCCCTGGGTTACATAGCACAAACCCAGGGAAAAAAGGAGTTACCTGCAGAAAGTGGATGAGGAAAATGTGTGACAGGTGAAATCTGCAGAGAAAGAACATTTGAAATGAAGTAGCTGAAATACAGAATGTGTTTTTGTGAAATAGGCCGCAGGAAAAGGTTGGTAGGAAGCGACAGACGTGGCACTGTGACACTGTCTCAGAGGGAAAGGACACAGAATTATGGAAACTACAAGGAAATAAGAGGGATAAAATAAACAAAAGCTACTAGAAATTTAAAAGGAGCAAAAATACTAAAAAACTAAAATGAGCATGCTAAAGAGTACAAATCCTAGCACAGAACTCTCGGGGGTTTTACTGTAAAAACCTTTTATTCCTTATTCTATTTTTAATAAGGATTTATGTTAATCTTCCATGGCAACCAAATCTCTTTAAGAACCTTTGGTGAAGGAAACAGTAATAGGGTTTCCAGAAATCCAAGTCCACTCTCGAGTCTTTATCTGTTCTGGAGAACACTAGGAGGGGGAATAGTTATGTAAATACCATCCATATCGTCACCACAATTTTAACCTCTGTGAGGCAAAGTAGAATCAGTAACAGAAAATTAAACTATGTATCTTGAAGAAGAGCCAAAAAGGAGCAGATGCTGCCTGTAGCAGTTATTATTCAAGTTGTTTAGTCCACGCCTAGGCTGACCTAAACACTGATGTGTTTAATGCCATCCTGTATACTTCAGTAACAACAGGCAATATAAAAATTGTCATAAAATTGAACCCTAAGAAAAAAAATGGTTCAAATCAATTAGTAAAAGAGGCTGGTGGGGGGAAAATATTTAAGTAAGTTCTTGTTCTGAAACAGGAAAGGGACAGAATAATCACATCTCCTTAGTGTAAGGTACTGAGAATTTTCTCTGGAGTGTCTGAGGCTGGGTGCTATAGAAGACAGGATCCTGGCTCAGGCATCCACAAGATCTGATTAACTTCTTCCTATGAAACAAATACAGTATTTTCTGAAACAAAAAAAAGATCAAACAAAATAAGTACTCGTACGTTTTATCTGTCCTGTAGTGAACCGATCAAGATGAAAAGAACGCGTGTGGTGGGGTTTGATGTGCTGTACAGGCAGTGCAGGGCTGGATGCAGAGCCTTGGCTGCGAGCCCTGGCCTCTGCCAGGGGCAGGAAGGAGCTGCTCTGCAGGAACACCTCACACCTCGCTGGCAGGTGAAAGGCACTGGAGTCTGCTGGGCTTTGGGAAGTACTAACAGCAGCCTCTGAGCCTGAGAAGAAAAAATTACAATATTAATTTAAGAATAGGTAAAATTGCCGTAGCCCTTCTCAATCCATCCTTTTGGAAGAGGGCACGTTTTCCCACCTCTAGAAGGGTTAAAGCAGTTGCTCCTTACCCCCGTGCTTAAGCGCTTTCAATCCCTCACCTCCCCAGATTTGGTATTTTCGCCTCACTCAACAATTTTTTAAAAATTTAGCTATTTTTTAAGCAATTCTGTATCCTGCTCTGAGAGCAATGTTTGTGGCGGGTATAGGTACACTGACCTACCTACACCTTAAGCATAGGTAATCCTGCACCAATCCAGCAGCTCTTCACCCGTGACCTCCACGGCCCGTCCGTCCCCGGCCCGCGGCAGCGCTGACAGCCGGGGCGGGCTGTGAGGAGGCAGCACCCGCCATGTTGGGACGGAGCGGCGCCTCCCGGGCGGTGCGGGGGAGATGCGGGGACCGCTCTCGGCCCAGGAGCTCACTCCAGGTGGGTGACACGATCGCGCTTCGCCCACACGTCACCCCGGGGCGGGTGACACATCCAGGGGCAGGTGGCACGATCCTGACTCGTCCCCCCACGGCGGCGGCGCGGCCGTGAGGGCAACCCCCGCCTCCAACGGGTCTCACTGTGATTGGCGCGAGCGCACCCCTCCTCCGCTATGATTGGTCAGACGGGCTGTCACTCCTGGTGTCTGAGGGCAGGGGCGGGCGCTGAGTGGTCGGCTCTGGAGGCGGCCCCGCCCCCGCGGGCACGCGCGGGCGGAGCGGAGTCAGGGCCGGAGCCGCCGGAGCGGGGGCGGCCTGAGGGCGGGGGGAACGCGGCCGCCGCCGCCGCCGCAGCCATGGAGGCGAAGTCGGCGGACCCGCTGCTCTGCGACAGTCTCATCCTCTGGGTGAGTGGCGCGGGGGTTCTGCCGCCTCTGGGGCCCCTCGAGGACAGCGGGGAGGCGCCAACGGCGGGGGGAGGTTCACC
>VZTD01003312.1:625971-675462 GCA_013397725.1 Rhagologus leucostigma | reverse complement strand
TCCTTCCCTCCATCCTTCTCTCCATCCCTCCGTCCACCCCTCCCTCCGTCCCCGCCCGCGGGAGCAGGAGCTGTGGGTGGGTCGGGCACGGCCGCGGCAGTGGGGGCTGCCTGGGACACGCTGCTCACGGCGAGCAGACGGTTCCCGCGGTACCCTCGAGGTGTGGATGTGGTGGTTGGAATATCCCGTGGGCCCAAGTGCGGCTCTTCAGTGGTGGCTTCAGTATGGAAACTGCTCGGCAATTAACAATATTAATAAATAAATGCAATTAATTTGAATTGACAGGCGCGGAAACCTCGGAGTATTTCATACCGGCTGGTTAAAGCATTTATTAGTCAGGCACGCCACACCTGGGTGTGTGATGTTACTTGTGCCAGAGGCACCTGTTTGGAGCTGTGGAGTTATTTAGGTTGAGAAAGACTTCTCAGGTCATCGACTACAAACATGTTTGTTAAATTCGTCAATCGTTCTTGCTTCTTCTTTGTCTTTCACTCCGAGCTTCTTCTGTGACCTTGTCTGTAATTCTGGTCTTGCAGGTGCAGTAGTTTTGGTGACAGGGAGCTCTACTAAATAAAACTTAGGCATGAAATCTTGGCAGGGAAGGTCACAATTACCTGTGTGAAGGGTTTCTCTAGAAACAGCAGGTGTTTTGCCTCTGTGAAGTGTAAATCATGGAGAGAAGGGAGTGTTTTAGAAGCACTGTAGAAATCCGGGAATGAAACTGGGAAAAGTAACAGGAACAGCAACCAGAGTAGGTGTTCTTAATTTCTGCGTGGCAGTACAAAGGTGTTGATGAGTTAAAGTGTGTAATAAATCACTGATAAACAATTTCTTCCTTTCTTTTCCTCCCTCCGTTTTCCTTTTAGTGACATTGTATTCTCCCAGTGTTTTGTTGGTGTCTAGAATTTTGGTTGTCTTATACTTAACCTCTGTCTACTTAGATATCTTTTGTTATTTAATCTTTGCATTTTTGGGGGCCCTTTAATTTTGTATTTTCGCCGCTGTGGTTAAGTAAGAATAACTCCATGATGATTCAATGGCAAAACAAATCACTGCATTCCTGGACTCCTTTACAAAATCTTGCCAGCACTGCTGAACTCTATTATTTTTTACAATTCCTGCTTACAATTTTTTTAGCCTAATTCTCATTTATGGTATCCTCACAGTGCATAGCTGTAATTACATCGTGAATTTTTAATGGAACCTTAACTGGCCTTAAAACTGAGCAACTGTGTCAGTGTAAAGCAACACCCAACCCTGTGTTCAGGTTTTCTATACAACACTCAGCAGATGCATGTTTTTAGATTTAGCACCCTATTTCCCGGGCCTAGTTTACAACTTAGAAACTGATTGTTAACACTAGGATGTGTTTGAAACATCCTTTTGCAATTTGAACTTCAGTGTGAATAATAAGGAAAAAAGTGATGTGGGGAGAGGGGGATGAAGTGCTCTATGTTTGGAGAGAAAAGGGTTCTGTAACTCTCTGCTTCTAATGGTTTCTCAGTTTGTTTACTCATTAATAGAGCAAACAGATGAGTCTCTGTGTTCTGCTGCCAGATCTGGCACTTTTCTGTTTTTATTTTACCAAATGCTATATTAGAAAACATGCTGTGTCCAGAGAAGAAAGAGAAAATTCAAATAAAAATGTTACCTATTGGTTCTGCAGCCCAGGTGTCATTGAATTTAAACTCCTGAGGATTTTGCAGGAAAAACATAAAGCAGTTAGATTGAATTATAGGAGTAATGTTTCTGAGTATCCGTGAAAAATTGACTTAGGTAATACCTGCTAAGATGGAACTCACAAGTGTGTAGCAGAAACAATTTTCTAAGTTAGTTATTTTTCCACTCTGTGTAGAGGAGAAGTTAACTGGATGTTTTTCAGTGTTGTACTTCATTAGCCTCCAAACCAGGGACTGGATGTATGGCAACATCTTAAATTGGAAACTTTTTCCATTATCAGTGCACCACTACTTGCCCTGGCACCACTGGTAATGTTCATTCTGTCCAGTGGCTGACTTACTGTATTAATATTTTTGGTTTCAGCATGGGAGTGTGTATTTTTATTTTAAAAACTCTTAGATTTTTCTAGAAAACCTCTGTCCCTCATGTGTATAATCTGGGTGTGAAATGGAGAAACTCAACCCCTCATTGTCAGGTGAAATTGAGGACACACCTTCCCCAGGTGGATGGGCCTGATTTCTGCTTGGCACTCTCAACACTCGTGTTTCCTCTGCAAATGTTTGGTGATAGAGCTAAAAAAATGGACTTTTCAGCTGTGTATTGTGAGCATAATAGCTCTGTGTCTGAGAGAAGAACTCCTGCGGTAGCAGCAAGTGGCAGGGTGCATTCGGGGTGGAATTCACAAAATGGTTTTCAGCGTGAGTAGCAGCATATCCTTGGAGCTATAGTTAGTAAAACTAAGAAAATGAGGGAGGAAAAGAGCACTGCTACAGTCCTGAAGTCTGTGGCTTCTTTTTCCAACCTCCTCCCCACGCCTGCCACTTTTATTGGTTTTGCAAGAACAGTAAAAATCCATTTTGATGCAATGATTGGGCTGGCATAAGGTTTGGAGAACCTATAATTAATACTTCTACTCTCTCATTATTTCTAGGTCCTTAGGTGACTTTTAGATATATAGAGAAACTTAGACTGTCAGTCCTGCTTTTTATTTAATTTTAATTAGCTGTTTCTATTCTGGGAGATGGTGCATAGAGCAGTATTGCATGTCAGGGTTTTTTAAGGCTTTGTTTATCTGCTCTCGCAGGCTCAGGTGAAGGGGTAGCACCTGTGCTTAGCAATTTCCTTGCTTTATGAGGGGTATATCCAAATGGCAGCATCACAACGTTGTGCCATAAAACTCTGGATTTTGGGAAGCTCAGCCTGGAATGTAAACTTGCGTGCCCGTGCTTGTGCTGAGGCTGCTGGAGTAGTAGAAGCCAGTGCTCTCAGGCACAGCAGCTCTGGGCTGTGGTGTTCCACTTAATCTTTTATGTAACCTACGAGGGATTACTGACTTCTCACTTCTGTAAGACGGGATTTAAACGCACTTTTTAAATTAAAAAAATAAATGAAAAAACCCCTTGCTCTGCATATTTTTCTCTTGGCTTGATTCGACTCTTTTTGAAGGAAACGAACAAGTATTCAGAATTATGGTCACTCTTTATAAAAACAGAGCGGGCAAAAACTGCCTGAGATCCTCACAGCTGGAAACTGCTTTTCCATCCCTCTGGTCCGAGTAGCTCCATTTCCCAAACACAAGGTCATTCACCAGGACTTGTGAAGAAGCTTGTGTTGCACAGGATGTTTGGGAAAGCCCTCTTGCAGAGGGACAGGTAATTTAGGACATTGTAAATGCAGTAAGTTTAAGAAGTCAGTTTCTGCAGTGGACGGGGTTTTATAAGTATCTAAACTTGTTCCCATTCTATTCTATCTTCTAACAGTACTAATAATGAACTTTCTGTTTTGTTTATTGTGGTAAAGAAGAGTCGTATTTTCCTGACTAACTGTGATGAACTGATGTGTATGGAAATGGCTCTCTCATCTAGAGTAATTAGTTCTGAGCTGATTGTCTTTGGAGGAATAAAATATTGCAATTCTAAATATACAGGTAATTCTGTCAAAATGTTAGATATAAGCTTGGGGATAGTTTGAAAAAAATCCCACAATCTCTAAAACAGAGAAACATTTTAACATTGGTGTAATCTCATCCTATTTCTATCACTAAATTCTTGTAGTAAAAGATTGGAATTTTTTTTCCCCTGTCAACTTTCACACCTTATTCTGATGCTATTTTTTGTTTAGGTAGTTACGTCCAGAATTAAGCACTGCAACATAATGCGAGGGCTGGATAAATATGACTTTAGTGTCCCAAGTTATCTTTCCATAATCTGATTTACAATAGGAGGCCTAGCATGAAAAAAACAGAGCGTGGGTGTTCGTACCAACTTTTTAAGCTACAAGTCATAACAGTCACAAGTGTTGAGATAATTGGCTTGGCTTAAAGTCTGCATGGTTCAAAAAGGATTTCAAGTAGAAAGACATCTTTCTAAATGCTTGTGGCTTAAAGGGGAGAAGGAAGATGGCAGCTAATTTATTGTGTACTGAACTAAAGCCCAGTGTTTTTCCCTGTTTTAGCTGCAGACGTTCAATACAGCTGCACCCTGCAGAGATGTCCAGGACTTGACTAGTGGGGTTGCCATGGCTCAGGTGCTTCACCAAATGTAAGTTGATTCTTCAGCTGGAAGAAGAGGGATTTAATTTCCTCAGGTTTTTGTGTTTGACAGACGTAGTTGCTTTTAAAGTAGGAAGAAATTCAGAGTGGACAGTTTATAACAGCAGATAGGTTATGCCTTTGTGTTACTGTTTTGGGGATTATATAGTAGTTGAATAATAACATTATGGAAAGGATGAGAAGATATACAAATACTGCAGTATCAAATTCATATTTGGGGATAATTGGGCGAGGATGACATTATCTTTTTCACTTTTCCCATCAGCACTATTTCCATGCTTCAGGCAATATGTTCCTCTTTGGAATGAGAAACTAAAGGTTCCAAAGGCATGACTTTGTGTTGTTTTCTTCCTGGAGCTGCTCAATTAATTTAGATTGAAGTTCTAGGTTTTAAATGACAACCTATTATTCATGTGGAAAAAAAGAATTGTAAAACTTCAATGGCAATTAATAGTTAGGAATTATTTTACTTTTGATTAGGTTTTCTATTGGTAAGATGAAGATTGGTACTCTGAGTGATAGCACTAGTTTTGAAATTTGCATAGAGGGTTGTAATGCAAGTCTTTTTTTGAAAGAGCGTCATGCTACAAGTCATCATTGCAATTTTATTGTTATTGTTGGCTCAGAAAATTGAAGTCTGCATTACCACCTCAGGTTCAAAGTGTCATTTTGTAATTATTAAGAGATTACTTAAACACCATCACAACCCACCTCCCCACAAAAAATGAGCTCAGAAACCCTGCTGTCTGTTTGTAAAGATTTTAAATGTACTTTTTAGAGACATAGCTGACCCTTTTCCTGGACACGGCGAAAACTGATTTAGGGTTTGCTGAGGGTTGCTTCCCATTTATTTGGGTATTAGGCTGCCACATGCTTTGGGCAAACTTTTTAAGACCGAGTTGATTCGTGTGCAAGTGGGGATAATGATTGTCCTTTATTAGCTGCTTTGAGACCAGTGAATGAACAGTGCACTGTCAGAGTTAAATATTGTTAAATATGCTGTGATTGTATTGCTTGGCAGCTCAGTGTGTGTAAACACCTCCCTCAGCAATTCATCCTTGTTTATGCTGGCAAAGTGAATCCCCTTCTGCCCAGGGGAACCAGAGACATACAAAATACACAAAATGCCAGTAGTTTTAAAGTGTTTTCTTAATAAGTGCCTTTGACAAATTGCAGTAAATGTTAGTTAGTCCAGCCTACAGGAATAAGTACCAAACATAAAGTCAGCACTAGTCAAAAAAAGATGTTTCTTTACCTCGTTATGGTTACTTGATCAGGTATAAAAATTCAGCATGACAAAGGTTTTCACATCCTTGTGTTGCAGCCATAGCTGGCTCAGGCACACACAGAAATTCTCCTGGCTCTGGAATGTGCCTTAATGCAGCCAGCAGGATGGAAATTTCCTGTCACATAAGTTTACCTTGCAATCTCCAGGAATTCATGCCTCATTAGACACTGTAGTTCAGCATCAGACGATTTAATGCTGGGAATTTGCTGCCTTATTTATTTAAATCTGTGCTTATTGCTTAATCATTTAATTTTGTTTCAGAGATGTTGCCTGGTTTGATGCATCTTGGCTCAATCGCATTAAAGAAGATGTTGGTGACAACTGGAGAATAAAGGTATTTAAAACTGAAGATAGTGAAGTTTGTGGGGTTGGATATTGTGGCTGTCCTGAAATCTGGCAGTCCAAAACCTACAGAATTAAGCTCAAGCTTTTCAAGGAGATTTTAAATGAGTTTGAACTGTCTCTTGATAGATGCCTTCCAGCATTATTGCATGGGGATTTTCTGTTGTGATAGTTCTCTTCCTATGTCCTCTCACAGAGCTGCCTTGTAACTATTTTATTAGAAATTACAATTTGATTTAACAAAAAATAAAATTTTAAATGAAATTGTAACCTTGTCTTTCATGTACAACAACTAGTCCAGTAATTTGAAGAAGATACTGCAAGGAATTATGGACTACTATCATGAGGTATGGAAAAACAAATTTCTTCTTGTTGTTCTCATCATTAAACATGATAATTATTGCTCCCTTTGACTTTGCCAAGTAGAAAAAAAAGCTGTAATTTGTTTTGAGGACCTTTTAGGCAGAAAGTGTATGATAATCATCTGTTAAGTGGGAGGTCTGAGTGAATATAAAATTAGTTTGAGCAGGTGTGTTTTAGATAAGGCTCTTGGAGTATGATCTGGGAACCCTGTCTCTGCCCAGGTGAACGTTGAAAGGACTGAGCTGCAGAATCCTGTTGACTTTAGTGTGTGCATTCATGTTTGCTTTTGTCTAGAGAAGTTTTAATCCTTTTGTACACAACAGAACACACTCAGCAGCCCCAGCGTAGGTTTTATGATCTTCACTTGGAAGCTGGGAGCCAGGGTAGGAATCCTCCTGGACACAGTAAGGATCAGTTTGTCCTGTCTCATGCAGGGATGAGTACAGTAGCCATAAAAGGCTGCTGTATTTTGAGTTTTAAAAAAAAATTGCTGAATTTTGTATGCATTGATTTGATTGCAGTTATGTAACGGGTATGGTCTAGAAAAACTTGCCAGATCTTGTTTTGCCTTCCTGGTCTCACCTGGGCTGAGCTGTGACACCAAGTGCCAGGCCCTGATGTGCTGCCAGGTCTGAGGATCTCTGGGAAGCCCAGAAGCAGAACTTGTTTAAGCTCGTGAGGAGCTTTTTGAAGGATTTGGAAACAACTCCCTCTGGAAGTATTAATAATTCATTCTTTTATTATGTTGGTAAAATAAATGAGTTCTCTAATATTTTAGAACTGTCCCAATCACTTTTACTATTGTCACTTCTTCTTGTAGAAGTGCTCAGTTAACTAAACCTGGTAACAAACTTACTCCTAGGGCATTTTCCCTGGCTGGCTCACTGAGTCCAGATTTCCTACATGATACCAGATTTTCGTGTTGTACAGAAGTGGGAGTCTGCTTTTTCTCTTTAATTTTTTAAAATTTTTTTCAGTTCCTGGGTCAGCAGATTGCAGAAGAGCTTATTCCAGACTTGACCCGGATATCTGAGAACTCGGATCCCACTGAACTGGGCAGGCTCCTGCAGCTTATTTTAGGTTGTGCAGTCAACTGTGAGAGGAAACAAGGTAGGCACTACCTTAACCTGCTCAACAAACAGCAGACTGCCTCAGGTGATAGTTAAGGTGGAAAAGATGTAGAAACTTCTCTTTCTTATCCATCAGCATTGTTAATATGCTGAATGCCTGTTCTGAAACTGGAGTTCACTTAAAAGCAGAAATTATATGGGAAGTGTCTGTGAATAAAACTCAAAACTTTGTTCAGAATAAGTTTAAAAATATAATCTGAAGTGTGTCTGGTTTATTCATATTGTAAAAAAACGTACCAAGACCTAGAACTTCTTATTCAAATGCAAATCTAGCAAAATTCAGTTAAACCCTTGAATTAGAAATTGCCTCTTCTGTGCCTGCAGAGGCTCAAGATTGAATTGGTTGTTTTCTCTCCCCTTACCAGAACTAATCCTCTGTGCTCTGATGGCATTTCTCCTTAGGCAGAGTATGAATTTGTCCAGTTGAAGAGTTTATAATCTTTTGTGCTTATCTACCATATTACTGGATACTAATGATGTGTGTTAATGGAAGTCCTCTACGTAAAAAGACCACTACCTGTTTTGAGGGAGCTTTATGGATAATAGTTTCTTCTGGATCTTTCTATCATGTTGTTCAAACCATTGAGATGAACATTGTCATGAGTCACTGCAAATCCTTTTTCACAGAACACATCCAGAATATCATGACCCTTGAAGAGTCTGTGCAGCACGTTGTCATGACAGCCATTCAGGAGGTGGGTAACAGTTCATAGCCTGACGCCGTCAGTTGAGAAGTCCAAATACCTTTTTGTTGACCTTTGTGAATTCTTTCACGCAAGCAAAGGTCAGGGAAGAATGTAAGTACTTCCTAAATTATTTGGGAGGTTCAGGCCCAAGAAACCCTAAACCCCAGCCGAAGGGTTTTGATTTTACATTCGTGGTGCCCAAACATACAACAAATGCTTAAGATTTTTTTGTTCCACACAAGAAGTGTATACAGTTGCCAACCACTGATTATACTGGAGTTAGATTCTGAAATTTCTGTCCCAGTGCTGTAGTCTTGGTCCCAGAGTTAAGCTGATTGTGTTTGTGAGGCTGCATTGTTCTGACAGACCATTCCAGCCTCTGACTTACAAGCTTGCACCTGCATCTCTTCTATTTTTGTCATGGTGTGCTCCTCCTCCTGTCTTAATTTGTTGTTGGTTGGATCGTCTTAGTGATCCAGCTCACGGCTTAGCTCTGCAGTCACTGGCTTTTGAGAGCTTCAGGACTGTGAAGCAGAGCGTGGAGAGAGGCAAAAACTGAATACTGACTTTGAAGAAAAGGTGTGTAATTGCACCCTCATCAAGGTAACAGTGGAGTTGGTAATAGGCTTTATAACTTAGATTTAAATTGACTGTATAGTCTTTAAAGTAAGTAAAGGTTACACTGTAAGTGTCCTATTGGTAGAAATAAATCCATAAACCTTGTGTTTGTTGTCTTCTGACTAATTAAACTTTCTAGCAGAAGGTCTAGAAATAATTCAGTAATTCCTGAGTGAGGAGTAAAGCCCTTTAATTGTTGGTAAATACACACTGTACATCTTTGTATTGGAGAAGTAATGTTCTCATTGTTTGTTTAGTGGCAATTAATGGGACACAGAGAAGTGTGATAACTGTTAAATTAATCGAAATCCTGTCTTCTGGTCCATTCCAGTTTGGCTGACTAGGGGGTGGCAATACCTTTAACACATCACACATTCATCCAATACCATGTTACTGACAACTTGAGTATTTTGAGAGGAGGGAGGTAAAAAATCATCTTATTTTAGATGCATTTAGGTCTTTTACCAGCCATGAGATGAAGAGGAGTATTAATCTGTTTTGGTATATTGAAGGGATGCAATAACACAATGGAAAATACAGTTGGTACTCACTAGACAGTGAATTTACAGATCTATAACCTCTAATTTAACCTTTTTTGCTGTGGCCTCTTTCTGTAGCTCATGAGCAAGGAAGTAACGAGTCTTTCCCCATGTGATGCATCAAGTGAAGTGGAACAGCAGGTAACTGCCTGATCTGTGTTGCTGTTGTAGATCAAGCCTGAACAATAAGTTGGTATCTTGCCATCCCTTAAATGAAGTAATGCTGGTTTTCAGTGCTAATTAACTAAAAACTTAAGTGTAATTCTATAGCTTCTTCAAAAACCCCATAGTGACTGCTGTGTCATCTTCCTGCACGGGGTAAAACTGGTCAGTGCAAGCCTACATTGCAGGAAGGGCTGGGAGTACATCAAGGCTTGGCCTTGTCAGGCCGAGTGCTTCAGGTTATTTTTAAGGGGTTGTGAAAATTCCTGATAATTTGAACCCTACAAGGTGTTGCACATAAAATGAACTTGTCTTTAGAAGTATCTGCCCATAAAGAAGCATCAGTATTTCTATTCTGAGATGAAGGGTAGGCATTTGATTTAACAGGGATTTGGAAATGGTGACAGCACAAATGTTCCTGTATTTTGTTTTGTTATGCCTTTAGCCTAAGTTGTTGTGTTTCAATAATTTGCTTTCTTCATGTGATAGTCACTTACAAGGCAAGTGAAATGAGCAGGGATCCTGATGTAGCAGAGTATATATAGGTTTGTGTGTCAGTGTGTGCACCTAACAGCCTACTTTAATAATTGGTGTAAGCAATTTGAGGCACTTTAGAAGCTATAACTGAGTATTTTGGATATGGGCCACAGTGATTGACTGCCTTATTTTTTGAAAGCTTAAAAAAGCCTTGGAAGACCTTCAGGAAGCACTAGCAGAAAAAGAGGAGTTGGCACAAAGATGTCAAGAGCTGGATTTGCAGGTAAGAAACAGCCAGTTGCTTGTTTCTTTAATATGTAGTGGTGCTGCTGTTAACATGCAGAAATTTTGAAGGGCAAAGTGAATTCTGCATTGTTTAAATTTTTGGGAGAATTCTTAGCTGCTTGTGGGGGAAAAGCAATCATTCTGTGCTCCAAAATGCAATTACTGGAAAGAGTTTTCTGCTGGAAGTGTAAGCTGAGGTCCTGTGCCAGCTTATCTCAAAGGTTCTTTGTCTTAGCTTAATGTTTACCCTTAGCAGCAGGTAGTGTTAAAACAATGTTATCATGGTTTTAGAAATTGCCCTTCTCATTTTTATTCCCCTGGTCTTTTGTACCGTGTCCAAAAAATCCAGTTCATGTAATAAACAGTAATTAGATTTAATCATAGGAAAATGATGCTGTTTCAATAGGAGTTGATGAATGACAAAAATTTGTAATTTATCTAAGACTTGCTAACTTTTTCTCATACACAGTTGCAACATGGAGGATATTTCAGGATACAAATAATGAAAACTGATATATCCTTGCTGGCATTTTCAAACAACAATAGTAATAGGCCTCTTTTTGTTTTTAATGGATATAGCAGTTAATCAAGTCACTCTTGAGAAAAAGGAGAGAGGACTTCTTGACAATAAAGAGAAATTTGCATTTCAATCAACGTTTTAAAGAGAAAAAAATCACTTGTCAGCCCCTCTCTTATGGCACTATAATCTGAGAATAGAAAGAGTTTTATCTGGGAAGGCAACTCATGTCAGGTTTGGCTCTGCACAAAGAGAACATTTGGGTGGCATCTTCTTGTAGGAGCCAGAGGGCTGTACTGGCTGTGTGAGCCTCTGGAAATGAACACCCACAAAAGCAGAGGCCAGTTTTATATTTCTTACTGACAATGACAACTGAAAAAGTAGAATACTTGTGTCTAAAGCAGCTCAGAGCTACATGCTATGCCCAGGAAGCTATTGCTATAATTGAATTGATATTTAATTTCCTTTTTTTCTTGAGGCAGTAGTAAGGCTTCCTAGTGAAAGCAGAGACCTAAAAGTGCTTGTGAGGAGAATCTGCAGGAGAAGTCCCAGGTGTTCTCGTGTTTTGCATGGCTTTTCTTTCAGAATTCTCTATTAATTAATCATAGATTAATTATCAAAGCCAGTTGCTCGTAACATGGCATGGGAGAGGTGAAAGGTGTTCAAGG
Source organism: Rhagologus leucostigma (assembly GCA_013397725.1). NCBI lineage: Eukaryota > Metazoa > Chordata > Aves > Passeriformes > Rhagologus > Rhagologus leucostigma. The sequence continues at coordinate 664,156 of VZTD01003312.1, read as the reverse complement.
GAAGGGTACTGCTGAATGTAAACAGATGAGTTAATGGCACCACATTAATGTGATGTGTCTTTAAAAACTCTCTTCATAATTTGTGTTGACTTTGACACCACTTTTGCTATGTTGAAGTAATAAAAAAGAAGAGAAGGCTACCAGAAAGGAACTGAGAAAAGGTGTAAAACTCGCTCTGAGTTGTGTCATAGTTTGATTTTTAGGTTTTCTTAAGTCTAAGATGGGTGATGTTTTAGCTTTATTCTAGAAGTCTAGATGTTGTGCATGCTTAAGGAGTGGCTGACCCTTGAACAGGAGGCATTCTCTGAGCAGGACTCAGAGATGCTCTCCACTCACAGGTGTTTGTGTGCCTGTGAATAGTAAATGATGTTTGGTACATAAAAAGGAGTGAACCTGAAAAGCCAGCACCTAATGAAGTGGTAGATTAATTACTGTTTGACTTCTACGTCTGTTTGACTGATAGATTTTTAAATTATGATCACAAACAAATTGTTTCTTAATATTGCATACTGTAGATTATATCTGTTTGATAATGTCATCGTGATGTTTTTTTAAATTTTATTTATTTGAAGCCGTAATATTGACTTGACGCTTCTCATTTAAACTAATTCTTAATAAATTCACTTGTAAGGTCTCAGTCTTCCTTGATATTTACCAAGAGTATAAGAAAGGTAGGTTTACTTTATGATTCAGGAAAACATAACCCAAAAAGCATATTGTCCCTGTTTAAATGCCAGTGACTAACACACGCTACGTGCTCTTGTGTTCGACAGGACGTTAAAATTAACACAACAGCTTTCACTAGACAAACTTTAAAGGTTCTGTCCTCTAAATCCTTCTGGCTGTGAAGCTGGCTCCTGTCAGTGAAGTGTTGTAGCCCCTGTGCTTAGCTGTGACACTGGGTAGCCGTGTGTGGCGCTGCCGGGGTTGCATGCTCCCCTGCAGCTGGCCAGGCTGTCCGTGCGTGTGCGCTTCGGCCGACCCCGCTTCTCGCAGCCATTCCCTGCTGAGCACGGCAGCCGGGGGGTGCTGGCCATGCCATGCTGCTTCTGGTTGTCGAGTGCAGGCGAGATGGACACTTCTTGCAGCAATACTCAGAGTTTTTTTACGGCGTCCATGGTGTTTTTGATGGAAGTACCAGTTTCTCTCCATAATCACTTTGTCTGCCTTTTTACCGTGGTTTCAGTTACAGAAATTTGTCTTTTTGTTTAGAGGGAGTTTTCCTTTAGTGCTTCATAACTGTCATACACTAAAGCATCTGTATGCTCAAGTGTGCTCTGTAAACTACATTCTAAAACTTCTAAACGCTCAGCCTTTTTCATAAACTAATTTGGTGATGTATTGCTGTCTTGCCTCAGTTCTTTGGACAGGCCTTACAGTGTTCATGCTGTTTTATCTGTGCTAGGTGGCTGCCCTCCAGGATGAAAAAAACAGCTTGATGTCAGAGAATGAGCTTATGAATGACAGACTAGAGCAATTAGACGACTCTCTTGATGATCCAAATACTGTCGTTGCAAAAAAGTATTTTAGTGCACAGTTGCAGCTGGAACAATTGCAAGAAGAAAACTTCAGGTATGAAATATTTCCCCCAAAAACCTCTCAAGTGTCTAATGTACTCTGAAAATTTCTGGTACTCTTTGGGGATTTTCCATCTGAATTTCTTTTGCATTAAAAGCTTTCCAGTGCTATATAAACATATTTTAAAGACAGTCCTTACATTTAAATAGAAAAAGAATCTGTTACTTGTTGTAAAAAGTATTAGTTTTCAATTGGCATAGCCCTTTAATACTACCGAAAAGGTGATGGAAGGCAGAAAAATGAGGGCTGAAATGATTTGTGTGTAAACAAAACAAACCCTAACACCCACAACACCACCATGTCTCTCTACTGAAACGATTTCTTTCACATATTAGTGTCTTCTGTGATCCATGCTGGGAAACAAAAATCATTTTTCACATGATTCCTTAATAATGATGTGGTAAATTTGCAGTGTACAATCCGTTGTGATTTAACAGGTAGACAACAAAATGTTCCATGTTTACAGGAACATTTTTCCAGCTACTTAAATCAGTAGTTTTCCTGTTATCTTATTTATTTTTAGTAATTCTAGTACTAAATGAAACTGTGCAATAATGATGAATTCCTAACAAAAGTCCTGCCTGGTTTTGATCTGGTAGGCTTGAGGCTGCAAAAGATGATTATCGTGTCCATTGTGAAGATCTAGAAAAACAATTGATTGAGCTGCAACATAGAAACAACGAACTGACTTCTCTGGCAGAAGAGTCAAGAGCCTTGAAGGATGAAAATGACATTCTTAGGTATGTAGCAGGGAGAGCTCCACACACACCCCATTAGGATTTAATGGCTAAATCCAAGGATTTGTATTTAACAAGATTCTTTTGAGGTGTTACTTCTGCAGATCTTATCTGCGTGAGATCTTTGGCAAAGCAGAGGTGAAGTGCAGACTTTGAGGGAAAGGCTCCGTTGTTTGACAAGAATAACACATGGAATTTGTCTGTGAAGCAGAATTAATGACTACAGAACTTAAGCTGCTTCATGTGGGACAGAAAGTGGAAGTTCTCATGTAGAAAAGACTGTATACAGCTAGAATTTTAACCTAACTTTTGGTGTCAGCATTCTAGGCGAGATTTAGGTTAGTGAGATCCTTAACAAAATGAAGATGAAACACACAGTAACCTTCAGGAGAATTTAGTGTAACATTCCAGCTTGTGTAAAGTGCATTAAATACCAAACCACCCAAGAAATATCCAAAATAAGTTGTATTGTGAAAGCAGATCCGCTATTCATGAATTAATATGAATAAAACATGGAAAGAAAAGTGGTTTCAGGTGTTTAACTTAGTGGTTCTTAAATAACATCTGAAACAAATCCTAGCTATAGATTTTTTCCATTATTTTCGTGTACCAGCTTCTGGTGAGATATATGAATGCAGATAATAAACACAGATATTAACATTAATTTTAAATTTGTGGTCCCAATATTTTCTTACCATGTAGATTTTTAATGATCAGCTGACAGTTCTTGGTAGTATCTGCCAGTGATCGTTTTCATAGAGCAGTTGTGTTCTAATTCTGTGTAATCCCCCAGTGAGAACACACCAGGGACCAGTATTTTGAGGTGACTGTCCAGCACAGGATGTCGTGGTGCCACAGAATTCCTTAGGGATATTTGACCCACTAACCCTTGCTCGAATTTCTGGCATGTGGCTGTCAGTCTCCCTTGAAGGTTGGCCGATTTCAGTTTTATTAAGCAAGTTCGTGTTGATTATACATTTCAAAATAAAGCAGTGAGATGTAGCTGCTGCTAAGCCTGTCACATCTCTCTTTGAAAATAGTGTGTCAGCAGAGTTAAGAGTTCTGTAATCTTTCCTTCTAATTGCTGTTTATACCTCAAGGGCCACTGCAGACAAGGCAAGCAAGCTGGAGTCAACGGTGGAAGTGTATCGGAAGAAGCTGCAGGATCTGAACGATTTCCGCAGGCAGGTCAAGTCCCTGCAGGAGACCAACATGATGTACATGCACAACACAGTCAGCCTGGAGGACGAGCTCAGGAAAGCCAACGCAGCACGAGCCCAGCTGGAAACCTACAAAAGACAGGTAGTGCAGCACTTGTGTTTGAAAGGTTCATTTTTCCCCAGGTAGCTGGGAACACCTTAAAAACGCTGCATTGTCCCTTTGGAATTTCTTAGTTGTGAAAACTCCTTCACACCCTGCCATTCCCTTGTGGGTTTTTCCCTGTTTGTTAAACTTGCAAGTTTAACTGCAGTTGCCCTCTCAACTGATGTGAGAGTCCATAGTCTGCAGGTTTTTCTTCTTTACTCTGACCTGAAGTAATTTGTGTGCCTGGGAGAGGTTGATCAGCTGTAACTGAGATCATTTGTATGGAATCATAGGATGGTTTGGGTTGGAAGGGGTCTTTGAAGATCATCTCATTCCACAGCCATAGGCAGGGACACTTTCCACCTTCCGCTATCCCAGGTTGCTCCAAGCCCCATCCAGCCTGACCTTGAACACTTCCAGGAGTGGGACACCTACAACTTCCCTTGGCAATCTGTGCCAGGGCCTCGCCACCCTCACAGTAAAGAATTTTTTCCTAATACCTAATCTAAACCTGGTCTTTTTGCATTTGAACGCATTCCCCCTGTCCTGTCACTATGTGCTTATGTTCTTATATTCTTATCTTTCTTCATGGAAATGAGAAGTTTAATTTTAATTTTTGTTGTAATTAAGAGAGTTAAATACAGAACCAAAAAACCAACAAAAACCCCCCAAAACACATAGGCCCCCATTCCATCTCCTCTTCCTTAAGCTTGAGGGGTCAACTGTTTTATTGTGCCTGAATTGGGCAGGAGTGACTGTTTTAATATAGCTTTTGGAAGAAGCATCTTGCAACATTCCTATGCTAAATAATGTTTTTATGAAAAGGTCCAGGAACTTCATAACAAACTGTCTGAAGAATCCAAAAGAGCTGATAAGCTGGCATTTGAAATGAAGCGACTTGAAGAAAAATATGAAGCTTTAATGAAAGAAAAAGAGGTAAATCCCTTTAAGAGTTTATTTGAGCACTTAATAAATCTCTCTCAAATCCTCTGCTTGAGGAGAACCTTCCTGGAAGTAGTGCCATCATAAAAGTGTAGTTTAGTGCCCTGTGTGTATGCATACTCATATACAACATAATATGGAATCATCAAGTCATGAAGGTTGGAAAAGATCATCAAGACCAATCTAAAATGTGCATTTGTCATTATTACTTCTGATTAATGTTATTTGGTTTTAAAAGTGGTGCAGCCTGACCTAATTCCACCTCAAATGTGTCTTGTTAGAGACTGATAGTGCAGTGTGATGCATTAAGAGAGACAAATGAGGAGCTCCGGTGTGCACAGATGCAGCAGGATCACCTGAGTCAAACAGGTACTGCTTTATCTTTAGAGGCTTTTTTATTTGTATTAGAGGTTTCTTTAAGTGTGTTAAATTAAACCCCTCATGTGATTTCAGGTGAATCTCGTTTTAAAAGCCATGAGAATCTTGCTGCTGAAATTCTGCCAGTGGAATATAGGTGAGATGAAAGTTTTGAGGTTGTTTTAGGATATTCATAGTTGGGGCATGATACTGCCTGTGTGAAAGTTCAGTATTTTCATCAATGTGATTCTTTATCCCACTCCTTGCTTTGCCCCCATATAGGTGTTAATAATTATTTACCCATACTGTAATTACTTTGTTTTCTTTCCTAAAGTCGTATCAGATTGCTGTATATAAATCTGGGTTTGGAGTGACAATTTAAAATTCTGCTCATATCTCTTAAAGTTTTCAAACATTTTAAGTTACCTTTTAATAACAAATGGCATTGTTACCCCAATTATATCAGTAAGCAGAACTTGCTTGGCTGCCTTTAAGGCTGGGGGAGGGAACAGGGCTATTACTTCCTCCTTTTAGTCACCTTCTTAGTTTACAGTGACTTTTTTTGTTGTTTTTGATTCAGAGAAATGTTTATCCGGCTGCAGCATGAAAATAAGATGCTCCTGCTGAAGCAGGAAGGATCAGAAAACGAACGGATCGCAGAGCTCCAGGAACAGCTGGAGCAGAAGCACCGGACAGTGAACGAGCTGGAAACTGAGAAAAGGTGATGGGTTAAACTACACCTTAAAATACAACTAAAAGTGATCTCTGGAGTTTCAGAGTGACCTGGGCCATATATCTGTAGTGTAGCACTGTGTAGGAACCTTTTCTTTTACCAATGTAATCATAAATGAAGGATTATGAAGCAAGGAAGAAGGGAGGTGGTTTAAATGTGGTGTGGTGAGATGTGGTAGATCTGTGTGTAGCATACCCTGAAGGAAGTGTTGCTTACAGGACACTCTTCTTAGCTGTGAGTGATTCTTGGTAGACCAAGAACGGATGTGAACTCTATTTTTAGAACTTCAGACTCTCAGACCGTGGATTTTCTACCAATGAATGCTAAAGCAGTTTACTAGAATATGAGAATTTTTCATAGTTACGTTTTCTCAAAACTTACAGGAATTTCATTACAAAATGTTTGACAAAGCTCCATGTGTTTGTTTCAGCAGAAGTTCCAGTCAGACTAAAAGCATTTGAAATCCGTTTATTTGTGGATTAAGTCCTGCTCGGTAGAGCCTCTGAAAAATTAGTGAAACAGAAAAGTCTGTGTGTGAACTGTTTAGATGGGCAATAACTGTCTTTTCCTCCTAAAAGGCTCAATGAGGAGCGTATTGGGGGGTTACAGCAGCAAATTGAAGATCTCCAAAAGACTTTACAGGAGCAGGGATCCAAGACTGAAGGAGTAAGTGGAAGTTCAGACTTCTTGGCCTTGAAGATACATGGCCAGTTTTGTTTCAAGTCCTCCAGTGTAGCAGCAAGTCCTTTGTTTAGATGTGCATCTTATTTTTCAGTGTATCTGAGAAACAACCTCCACAGCTGCAGTTCAATTGAAAAACTCATGTTTTATGTGATTCCTTCTCCCCACCTTCTTTATGGAACTAACCTTTCTATTTTGCTTTAAAAAATCTGTAGTTTTATCATTCAATGGATTTATTTGCTTTGGCTTATTTAGTTGTGCTATGTGTTCTTGGCTGATTTGTGAGAGCACGTGAATGTTGCATTGTTATGAAATACTGAAATGTAACTGAGTTTTAACTCTCTCCTTTCCCAGTCCAGCAACCTGAAGCAGAAGCTGGCAGCACACATGTAAGTAAGGCACATGCATCCACCATAGCTTATTTATACTAAATAGGGCACAGGCACTGCTTAAATCTTGGTAGAGATGTCTTGTTTTTCTAAGCCACTGATTTGAGAATTATGCATAAAGTGAGTTAAATATTGGTGTTGTAGTTCTGTTTACTCTGACCATGATGATCTTGTAATACCAGTACCACTTCACTGTCTCTTCATCACCATCAGCATTTTAACTGTTTTGATTCTACAACAGACTGCTAAAACCATCACTCACAGTGTATTCCACTCCTCTGAAACATTTCCAGTCCTTTCAGCAGATGTGGTTCTTGCTGAGATGATGCTAGAGGGGCTTAATTGTTCATTTTCCTGGTTTTAAGTAAAGAAGGATCAGTTCAGAAGTCACAACTTCTATGATACTAATATTTCTATTCAAACCCTGAAGAATTGCTAGAGCTTGAAATAGTTATTTAAATACTTCTGTCAGGAAGTTTAAGCTTTCAGCTGTTAAACCTGGAATTATTTGTGAGCTTAATCCTTAGCCTAACTTTTCATTCATAGGGAAAAGTTGAATGAGGTTCATGATGAGTTACAGAAGAAAGAGGCTGATCTTGCAGAGCTCCAGCCCGATGACAGTCAGAACCGTGAGTTGTTTTGTGGGGGGTTTTTTGGTATTTTTTTCACAAGACTCTGTTAAGTTTCTTCTGAAATGATTCCCATATCCACTGGACTATGAGATGCTTGTCTGGTTGAGGCTTTCTGCTGCAGCTTAGTTTTAGATCTGAACTGGGGGGTGTGAAGGGGTTTTGTGTGTGGTGGTAAGAGAGGATCCTGGAGGGGATGAGGTTTGTTGAACAGTGCTCTGTAAAATGGGATTTCAGGGTCAGGTGGGACAACTGAAACAAAAATAAGAACTTAAATCGTCTAGCTTCTACATAGTTCTCTGTTTGGGGGCTGGTGAAATCAAGAGAACACAGAAGCCTTGAAAAACCATGTCTGTTTTTATTTTGTATGTCTTTGTTGATAAATTCTGTAAACAGCCCAGAAGATTGGAGAGCTGGAAGCAGCTTTACGAAAAAAAGATGAGGATATGAAAGCAATGGAAGAAAGATACAAAATGTACCTTGAAAAAGCAAGGAATGTGAGTGGCATGTTTCTGAACATATGCATTCCTCCCTCATAAATTGTTAAACAGATTGTGTGTGTGTGTCCCCACCTCCCAATTAAAATTAGTAGCTATGTGTTGCATTTTTAGTCAGATTGTTCAACTGCAGTCAGTTAAGTCTGAGAGAATAAATAGGGTTTAGGCTGAGCATGAGGTGCAGTAAGGATTCCTTTGTACCCTCTGCTCTCTGTAGAACAGCCTGACCAGTGCCCAGCCTGTTCTCACATTCCTCCTGTCAGCAGATGAGATGCAGAGCTGCTGAGAATCAAACTGACTTGTAATGCTCTTGTTTTGCCTTGTCCAGGTGATAAAAACCTTAGACCCCAAGCTAAATCCAGCATCAGCAGAAATTATGTTGCTCAGAAAACAGATAATGGAAAAAGACAAAAGAATTGAAGCACTAGAGGTAAAAATCTTACATATATTTAATAATAACTTCTAATACTCTCTGTTTCTGATACTAGGCATTCAAGATGTTGTTTCCTAGTGATTCAGTAAAATCTGCTTGGCTGAAATTCTGAAAGGATTATTGACAGTAGTCCAAATATCAAAAAAGTTGGGGAAATGCATTCGGTTTCACAGCAATATTGATGGGACTAGTTGGAATAGTTACCTGAGCAAATAGAGAACTCCTCAGCATGATTCAGTAGGCTGATAGGTCTGAGTGTATAAATGCTGTGGCCTCACATTTCTTTTATGTAATGTGTACTAGGGAAGTATATTATATAACAGCAATTAGTCAGTCACTGGAGGTACATTCTTTTCAGGTGAAAAATTAATTATTCATAGATTTTCTGATACACAGCAGACCTCTAGTGCATTTCCCCACACAAACCCTCAGAGTACATTTCCAAGTTCCATTTGTGTTTCTAACTGCGACTTGTGTAGTTCAGCCTCTTCTTAAAGCAGGCTGATATTTATCTCTCAGTCTTTTATGAAAGTATTTTTGTTTATACTTCTAGGCTTTGTAGTTACTTTGTGTATTGAAGCATTTCTGCTGCCTGCGTTTATTTCACTCAGTGGACTGCGGTAAGTTTATGCACATAAAATTTGTGTTTTCACTGAGATTTGTCTCCTTGCAGAATGAATTCAAAATGGCTAAGCTGCGTGACTACGAGGAAAAGCTGATTGTAACTGCGTGGTATAACAAGGTGGGTCAAAAATTCACTTATTGGTGTATGAGAAATCAGAAAAACTTACTTTGCTACATGTGCCAGTTAAATCTTAGTTAATCTAAGAAATACAGCAGAAAAAATTCTGTGTGCATATAAGCAAGCGTGAGCGAGATGGGTAAATTTTTTTCTTCTTTTTTTGCTGTTGTTTAAGTTGTTGCTTAACTCCTTTGCAGAGCCTGAGCCTGCAGAAGCTGGGCATGGAAGCCAGGCTGGTTGGCAGCAGTGGCAGCTGCGGGGCCGGGCCCGGCCGCTCCTTCCTGGCGCAGCAGCGGCACGTCACCAACACCAGGAGGAACCTCACTGTTAAAGTACCAGGTGCAACATCTGATTAAACACGAGGACATGAGGAAAACTCACATGCTAAAGTGTCCTTAAATGTTTTATACCTTCCACTTTACCTACTTGATGAAAGAGGAGGTTAGAATGGTGGGCAGCTGCAAATTCCAACATCAGAACCTGTCAGGAAGGGATTAAGGTGATCAGCCAGAAGGTAGCACGTAGTTTTCCAAGTAGATTTAATAACTGCAGCATGTACAAGCACAACTTAAAAGATTTATATTTGCCTTCAGATTATATTGTAAATATGAAATTTGGCACTATATATTTAAAAGTTTATTTAAATGGGTTTGGGCTAGAAAGTTGACTTTTATAATGGGAAGATGTTATGCAAAGGTGTACTTCAGGAAACTGGCAATATTGGGCATTTTTGCTGGGCTCTTCTGAAAATAGATCTAAAAGATTGGTAACATCTTTTAAAAAAAAAGACTTTTTTAGAATAGAAAGTACAATTTTAAAAGCAAGAAAATACTTGCATTTATAGAGGAAGAAAATAAAGGTGTGGTACCAGTTGTTATGAAATAGAAGACAGGATTTGTTTTGTGAGATGCAGAATTACTCAGTTTATTTAAAAAAAAAAAGCAAAGCTTAAGTTTGTGCATATATACACTGAGGAAAATGTGTCTTTAAGATATTGAATTCACTTAAGCCAAAAAGCTTGTCTTTTCCTGGGTAAGAAAAACACTATTATATTAACTCAAAAGTCTGGGCTATATTTTAAAAGTCTGGCATATTGGTACACTGCATTTATTTGCAGAAAGGGGATAAGGTGGGAAGGAGCCCCGTTTATTTCAACGTATTTGTACAACCCTGTGCATGGAAATTGCATTTCCTCTTTTTTAAATGTAGTTTCACTTGGGTTATTCTGAACTAACTGTGCTAGGCAGAGGAATGAGAGATGGCTTTGGCAGTTACTGGCAGCAGAGATTGTTTGTTGGCAGGGCGAAAAGTGCATAAACTATAATAGTTTGATAGAAGATGAAATGAGGGTTGATACCTGAAATCTGTGTGCAGGAAGTTGCTGTCTTTCACAAAACTTGTGACTTTATTTCCCAAAGTCTTACTTTTGGTTTAAATTGTATTTTTAGGAAACCTGTTAATGTCTGTTCTTTGCAAATGGTCTAGAAAAAGTTCATTATACCCATAGTTAAATAAAATAAAATGGCAGCAGCCCTTAAAATGAAATGAATACAATTAAATGAAGCATTTGAGGGTGCTGTACCAGCACACCATCTAATACAAAATTCAGCTACATGTGAGAATGAAAACACACCTATCTCACCATTAAGGCCATCTCTGTTTTGAGAACAGGGTTCAGCTTTACAGAATTTTTAGCTTTGGAATTGTGACATTTGGATAGCCTGTCATTTTGCCTGCCCCTCACTACAGCTTGTCCTTTGATTAATTTCTTCCCCAACATCTTAAATTTTTAATTGAGCATTGCATGTAATGCCAGAGAAAAGGCAAGTATTCATTTTTGATACTTAGGGTTGCTTCTTAGTTGTGGTGGTGGTTTTATAGTGCTGTGTGTATGAATAGGCATTCCACAGATCTCCTCCTTCAAAAGGCATTATTTAAAAGCCAGTCTCGTGCAAGTGTGGCATGAGCCAGACAGATGGCTGTTGGAGAGTTGTCTGTGGTGGTGTTCTTCAGGACTCTCTGCTCCTTTGGACTACCTCGTGGGTTTTGAGGTCTTTCATTGCTGCAGTGGTGTTAGTGGAGTTGCTGTTTTTAAGGTACAGTTGCATATTTAATCCACCGGTGGTGGGGGTGAGCAGTGGAGCAGGAGATGAAGTCTGAGCAAGATGCTTCCATTCCTAAAGTCTGGTACTTGGTGTGTTCTAGTGCAACGTGGAGCTGTCTCTGGTGGTGTCGAGTGGGTCTCTTAACCCTCGTTCTTTGCAGCATGGAAACTTTAATGGATGTCCTTCAAATGCTCATGTAGTTGGTAGGCTTGATTTGTTGTAGTTCTCACAGTAGTGGAGCTGTGTCAGTAGTCTGTCAGGTGCTGAATAGTGACAAACTTGGAGCAAACGTCTTTGACTTAGACTTCTCAAAACTGCAGACCCTGGGACCAAAAATAACCAAGAACCTCCTTATCATTTAATTGGAAGTTTGTCTTCTGACTAGTGACGGAAGAACTTAAACCCTGAACTACAGGCAGGGAGCAGCCTTTTTCAAGGCACAGTTGTACCCAGTAATCATGTTGGGGTTGCCAAAATGAATCTGGTTTTCAGGTATTGGATGAAATGTTGCTTATTTGAGACTTTTCCAAACAGTTAAGAGTGAAGCCTGTGAATATCACTCAAGGGTTTCTTTGGGACTGAGAACCTGTTTAAAAGCAGCTGTTGTACGACTGGTTAAACCTGGGTTCCGTCCTGTGAACGAGGAACTGATGTGTAGAAATCAATACTGGATTATAAGCCATGGTGTTGTATTCACTTCAGCTCATCTGGCTGTGCGGGCAGGACCATTAGATCAGGATCATTTTAATGTTTGCTTCACCCGTGTCAAACCAAAAAGCTGCTAAAAACACTGCTGTGTTCCAGCTGAGTCGTGTCCAACACGTAGCAGCAGAGCTCTGTCAGTCCATGTCCTTTGATGCACTGCTGCTGAGGCAGGAGGAACAAAGAGGCCCCTTGGCTCTCCTGCAGGATGAATTTGCACCATCCCATCAGCACAGTTCAGAGCAGACTCAAATATGAGGTGAAATCACTGAATACTGCTGAAGTTACACAGCATTATTAGTAATTCAGCCAGTTTCCAGTAAAACGGGTAATGTAGATCCAAAGAAACAAAAAATATGTTCTGATTGACATATCACTTGTTAATTATTTTTTATATAAGATTAATTACTATGGAAGAGAAGAGTTTTATAGCAATAATACAAAATATGGACTAGTAGGTTCTTCTACTCAAGATGGGTCAGGCAGCAGTTTTGAGAAGATTCTTTTGCAACAAATTTATTATATAGTGGATTAAGAAACATTCACTGAAAATAAATTTTCACCTGATTTTTTTGTTCTTTAAAATATATATATATATGGGTATTCTATTTTCTATGATACACACTTACTTGGAAATAAGTAATATAAGCAATACTGATGTTCTATTTAGGTAGCCATAAATAGTTTGGAAATTAGAAAACAAAAGCAATTGTTTAGGAGTTGGTAATGTCTAGTACAGTCATTTTCTTACTTGTTTCTTTGTCCCTTCCCCCTAAAACTGGAGTTAAGGTTTTCAGTGTATCGGTGTCTACATCTTCTGTTGAAAACAAATGTAAACACTGTGTTGCATAGAACTTGAAAAATTGCACTAATTTTTAAACTCTTGGTTTTATTTTTTTCTTTGGGAAAATTCTTTTATATTCACATAAAGATTTTTAAAATTAATTCTTTGGTGTCTTTATTCCAAGCAATGTATTTAATGGTCCCTAGATGGTGTTTCTGGGCAATGCATGACCTGGTTCTACGTGCTGGTACATTTACACCATCTAAAATGTCCTGTTTCAGGATAAGCGTGTATTACAATGAGAGTATGGATGTAATGAGTTGTGCTGCTCTCCTCTGCTGTTTCCAGTTCATTCCTCCCACCCAAAGCTGGTTCCCTCTGCTCAGCACACAGACAGTTGTCTCAGAGCCGGGCAGGGGACCTTGTGAAGTGAAAAGATTAAACTCCTCTACAGATGAGCTGTGAAATGACCTCAGTAAGTACTGCTGTGAGGTGGGTGAGGATCTCTGCCTGTTGTCAGCCCTATTTAAGAGGACACAGAGGACACAGAGGACAGGTACAGCTCTGAATCACTGTGCTTGCTTTTATTTGGAAAAGAAAACTGACTGCCCTGTCCAGGCTGCTCTGCAGGTGATTTATGTGCTCCATTCTTAGCATCACTGTCAGCTCTCTTGTTCCCTGAGCACTGCCCCCAGCCCAGAAGTGGTGTTGGGAAAGAGCAGGCAGCCTTCGGCCCTCCAGAGTGAAGATCTGAGGATGAGGAGCTGCATGGGTTCCTCCGTGGAAGGGCCTGTCCCAGAGAGTGTGAAGCCATTATGGAAGAACCGTTTTTCCTGCTTTCTGAGGCTGGACATAAAAGCAATTTCAGACACTGAACACCAAAGCCTGCAGGTGTGTGAGGGAGAAGGGAAGGGAGGAGGTGCTCAGCTGTGCAGGAAGCCAGCCTTAGCCGAGCTGCAGGATGTGTTCAGCCCTGACCCCGTTTGCTTGCAGCTTTCTGGCAGCTCCTGAAGAGCCAGGCACTGCAGCAGGAGGTTTGTGTGTTCAGGTGAGGGGTGTCCCTGGAAGAGGAGTGCAGGATTAAAGCCCTGAGTGCAAATGAAAGGAGGAGCTGAGGTCAGTTGCGTGTGGGAAATGGTTTTGGTGGAGGGGGCAAAACAAGAAGCCTGTGAAATGCATTCTTTTTTTGGGATTTAACTAACCCAGCAGAGGCCTACAAAGGAAGCTTTTGGATAGAGCAGCAGCTTGGGAAAGGAAATGGGAATCTGAGCAAAGCAGTGGGGGGAAAAAATACCACAAAACAGTCAATGACACCTGCGAACTGGAAGTGTTTTGGGAGTAATGCTGCACACAGCAGAAGCTCGTCACTGCTCCCCTCCCCTGTTCCCAGTCAATTCCAGGCATGCAGCCCACATCCAGCCTTCCCCTTCAGCTTCTCTCAGGAAAGGAGAAGAAAGAATATCAGGTCTAGAAAGTCGAATGACTTTCTTGTTTCTGCTGGAAAGGGGAGGTGTGGGAGCCCATGCCAGCAGCAGGTTGGAGGGCAGCTGGCATGAGGGGAGAGGAGGGGTGGAGGGCTGGGGCTGACCAGGTTCTCACTAGGAACAGGATGAGACAAGTCTGCATTTTATAAATGGGCTGATTGTGTCTCACCATGTGTCCTCTTTTCTTCACTTTGTGGGTCTGTGAAACAGCCTCAAGTACCAGAAGCAGTATCTCAGTCCAAACTCTTGTTTCCACTGGCACAGAAAATCAGAGGAGGCAGCAGAACCCCCAACCCAGCCCAGTGCTGAAGGAGCTTTGCTAGAAGCTGTGTTCACCTGGGAGAAACTTGCTTCCTCTAGGAACATGTGAGCAGTACTCCAAGGAGAATTGAAAATGAAGAGGAAAAGATTGCTCATTTCCTCAGCAGGAGAGCAGGAGCTGGAGGTGTGTTCCTGGTGCTGTGCTGATTTCCTGAGGCAGCCCCCATCCTGCTCCTGGGAGCTGCAGCTTCTGCCTGGAGGCCTCAGCGGGGTTCTGTGGTGCAGCTGTTTCCCAGTTCAGTGCATTTACTGATGTTAACCATTGGCTGCCAATCTTGGGATGGTTTCACTGTGTAGGTGATGGTTTAAAATAGTAATTTGTTGCTTTTATTTTCCAAGGCACTCTTTTCCTCATTAGACCGTTGAGTGCAGCTTAACCACGTTGTGTGTTGCTGGAGCTCACCCCACTGCCCCTGGGCACACCAGCCACTCCGTGATGCTGGGCAGGTAAACAGGGAGGATTTTGCATATTGTAATTCTGGTTGTGCTGTCAGGATCATTTTTTCCATCACTTCTGTAGGAATTGCCTTTGCTTTTACAGAGCCAGCCCCTCCAGTGCTGCAGCAGTGCGGGGGCTCTGAAGCACAGGGCATGGCTGAAGCCCACAGCCAGTGCCAGACATGGCCTGTGTTGGTCTTCACTTTGCAGAACACTTCACGACAAAAGTGTTTTGATGAAGATTTATTGATGCATGAGACAGGTGTTAACAGAGTGACACTTTTTAGAGAAGTACTTATTAAGGAAATGTCAAATAATACTTGTGTTAATGTTATAAAACAAAGGCTGGTATTGCTCTCCCACTGTACCCAGCCACAGCCTCAACAGTGCAGTCTCTAAAGTGTCCCTCATTTTGCCAAGGTGAACCATGGCCATCCGTCATAAAATTAGGAAAGCCCCAAGCCCCTTATTCATTTACAGTGCCATTGGGCAAGCCTAAAAAATGCCCTGGCAGCTCCCAGGCTGATCACCTGATCCCATGATCATGGGATACAGAGTGCAAGGTCTACTTGTAAAAGGAATGATTTTGCAATTCCTTTCAAAGAAATGAACCATCCACCCTCCCCCTGGAGCTGTCAAGGGCTTGTTTTCAGCACCCCTGACCAAGGATTTTCCACACGAGGACGGCGGCCAAGGCTTCCCTACCGAGGCACAGCACAGATCTTGTAGGGCTGTGGGGCCATTGCGATGCCTATCATGGGCTGGAGGCTTAACTTGGTGTCCGGGGGTAGCTGTAAGGTGAATTTCTGCAGCAGGGATGTGAAGAAGAGGAAGAGCTCAGCACGGGCCAGCAGCTCACCCAGGCAGGCACGCTTTCCTGCGGAGACAGCAACCCACAGCATCCTCAGACTGTGCTTTTACTGCTGAAAATGCTTCTGCCTGCCCTTAGCACCGTGGTCCAACTGTGTTACCCTGTTCCTGGATGAGTTTTTCAACTAAGCTTCCCAGTAATGACTTTGGCATTACAGCATGGTCTGCCCCCGAATTGCATGACTTTGTGAGGAAAATGCACACGGACACACACGACCTGGATGTGCCCGTGCTGGGAGAGCTCACCAAAGAGAGCTACCAGAGGAGTTGTGTGATGCTGGTGTGGGAAATGGGTGCTAAAAGCAACTTCCCAGGGAAGCTGCTGGCTGAGGAAGCCTGTGGTGGCAACAGTGAGGCCCCTGGTGAGCTCAGCCATGTGGGAGCAGGAGCACAGAGCGATGCTCTTGCCTTGGTGAAGGTGTTCCTAAGGTCTCTGGAGTTTTCATGGTTTTTTATTCATCCTCATTTCTCTCCTGTGTGTGTGAAGAGAGACAAGAAAGGGCCTCAAGTGTGGTTGTGGTGCCTTGGGGAGGCCACGGGAGCAGTTTGAGCAGTACCTCCCAGGGTGCATCTGCCCTTTAAATTGCTGTTTTCCTCTCTGTCTCCACCCTGCAGCTGGAAACCCAATCCCACATGTGCACCACAAGCCAGCAAATCTTACCCACAGAAAATGGTAGAAAATGTTCGTTTTTCCAGAACTTCCCCTCCTTCAGAAAATGCTCGGGGTTAAAATCATCAGGGGTTTTCCACTCATTCTTGTCAAACAGCAGAGAGGTTAAATTTGCCATTATAGCAGTGCCCTAAGAGGAAAAAAGAAAAATAAATCACACTTTCTCTGGCACTGACAGCAGGAGGGGCAGTTTTATCTTCCTGTCTCCTCTCCATGAAGAACATCCATAGTCAAATGCTACTGCAATTACTTGTGCAACACCCCACTGCAGGGCCAGATCTTTCTATTTCTTGTCTGTCTGGAGGTGCAGTTATATAACTGCATTTTTCCCTCATCAGCATCGTTTTTACCTGTTGTAATCTTGGGCCAAAGTTCCTGTAAGAGCTGGGAGCTGGGATCTGTGCCTCAAAGGCATGTGTAGGTGTGTGGCACCATTCAGGGAGCTGCAGAACATTGTTTGTATGGCAAAAATCCATGTTCAGCAGGAGTGAACTCTGGACAGGGCAGGGACACTGTCTGCACAGGAGGGACCTGGCCCGGCACACTGTGCCTGGGGAGCTGGGAGTCTCCCTGGAGTCCCAGCGCTCCGGAGTTTACCTTTGGGATGTAGTAGCCATCCACGTAGGCATCCTCTGATGCCATTCTTGGCACATTGAAAGGGATAACGTTGCCCTTCCTCTGCACTTCGTGGATGACAGCGTTGGTGTAGTGCAGGTTGTTCCTGTCCTCCAGGGCTGGTGGCCGTGCCTGGCCGATGACTGCATCGATCTCAGCTTGCACCCGGGCTGGGGGGACAGAGCAGGAATCAGCCCAGGGAAAAGACCCTTGGAACAATACAAGGTTATTGCTGTAAGAGTCCACCAAGGGCCCTGGTGTTCACACTGTTTACACCTCTTACGTGAGTATGGGGACATTCCCACCTGGTGTCTCAGAAAGCTGTGAGGGATAAAAGCAAGGGAAAACACTGATTTTTCTTAACTGTACCTTGAATTTCTGGATGTGTGGCCATAAACAGCAAAGCCCAGCGGAGGGTTGAGGACGTGGTCTCGGTCCCGGCGAACAGCAGGTCCAGTGCGCAGGACATGAGGTGTTCCTCCCGGAAGGTGTCACTGTCACGGTCCTTCATGAGAAGGTGTGTTAGTGCCACAGGATCAGTGAGGGTGTTGAGGCTTGGTCCAGACTCCCCCAGGGATTTTGGCAGAAGCTGCTGACCCCCTGCATCCCCATCCTGCTGATGGGTGGCCTCAACCTGATGTCTGTCCTGAGCTCTTAAGAGGCCACACAGGTAGCTCAGATGGAGAATCTGGGCTCATTTCCCATCCCTTCTGATTGCTAAGCCCTGCTCCAGGAGGGTTTTCTCCCCATTGCTGACCTTGGAGATCTCCAGCAGGTAGCTGTCGATGTAGTCCCGGCACTCCGAGGGGTTCCAGTCCTCCTTGTGTTTGTTGATCTGCTCTTGCATAAAATTTTTCAACAACCTCCAGTTTTTAAAAATGGTTTGGTGGGCTCCAGGTAAGTACTTCATTATAGATGGGAAATTGTTGTACAGCTTTGAACACAAAAGGAGAGAGACAAATTGAATAAAGGACTTCAAAAATTCTTGTGACATCACGACTTGAGCCTGCAATTGCACTTGCTGAATTTCTGGAGCTGGTGGAAATAGCTCAGGTCCAGAAGAGCAGAATTCTCATTATGGAGTGACTCGTGTGTTACCCAGTGTTTCAGGCAGGTTGGCAGTCAGTGGACAAGAAAAGTGATTTTGGGTGAGAGAGAGCAGCGTGAGCATGGCACAATTTGAACTGAAGGCAGAAAAAAATCATAGGCAAATCTACCCTGTGCAAAGGAATGGGGAATGACAGGTTTGGTGATGACAACACTGTGACTTTGGAGGTTGATTCCAGAGACGAAACCATGGCCCTGGGTTGGTGGCAGGAGGGCTGTACCTGGCTCGTGACGGCTCCATGGAGGACAACCGTGTCATACATCAGCTTCAGCAGTCTTTGGAAATCCTCATCGTGGTATTCAAACCGATTGCCGAAGATGAGGGAGCAGATGACATTTGAAACAGCATTAGTGACTTTAAACTGAGGGTTGAAAGGATTCCCTGGAGAAGAAAAAGATCAGTTCTCTTCCATTCTTCTCAGAAAAGAAGAAAACACACGTGTCAGAGGTAAAATAGTCAAGAAATAGTCAAGAATGAAATGAGTGGCCCCTAATGGGCACTGTCCTATGTCAGTGCTTTCCTGGGGTGCCTGGCTGACCCCGTGAGCTGGCCAAGGTTGGCAGGGCAACCCCAGTGGTCCCAGTTCAATCAGATTATGGAGATGTTTGTTTACTTGGAAAGCAAGGTCTGCAGGATGCAATTCGAATTCACTGGAAGCACCAGCATTTACGCGCACACGGTGTTTCCCAGAGAGGAGTAGGCTGAAGGTGGGCTATGAATAATGCAGTGGGTGTTGCCTGGCTGCATTCCCCAACCAGCTGGAAGGCAAAGCACCTGTAGGAAGGAGCGGGGATGCTGGCAGGGTTGTAGCATCCCTTGCAAGGTGGGGTATTTCTCAGCATGCAGCGAAAGTATAACAGGCCCTACCCGTTCCTGCCGTCACAGCTGATGAGGGCCGTGGCACTCACCCTGCTCATCCCTGAACACATCCACGAGGTATCGGCACTCCTCCTGGATGCGCTCCTCCAGGCTCCTCTTCCCCAAGCCGAAGTTTCGGAGTGTGGTCAGGGTGAACCTCCTCTGTGCCTTCCACAGGTGCCCGATGGAGGAGATCAGTCCTGGCAGGAACACCCCCTGTGAGCCAGGGCTGATCCCCCACTGAGGGAGGAAAGCTCCAGGGCTCTGCCTTCTCTCCAGCTGTCTCAGACCTCTGCAGGGTCAAGGCTTGGACCTTACTTGAGAGATAACTCACCGATCTTGCTGAAGATCTCCTCGTCGAGGGGAAGATCCGGGCGGTCCATGAACTTTTCACCTTGGTTTACAAGCACTTCCTTCACCAGCCGCATCCCATTTACCATCACAAACTTCATGCTGCCCATGTGCATGCCGAAGATGTCACCGTATCTTTTACTTAGCTGAGAGGGGACATAAATAAAAAGGGGTTTCATTTGCAATGAATGTGCCTTGGGAGGCTGGAACGGCCCTGTCAGGGGACATGGATGAGAATATGGGCAGAGTGGGAGGGGAGACAGAATGTGTGCACTCTGCCTGAGGGCATAGTCTTTTTTCTTTCCTCTTTTCCTGAACCAGTGATTGGGAGTTGGTGTTAATTGGCCATAAATCAAGTAAACCTCACCAGGTTTGATTTTTCAGTCCTATGTTTTTCCAGTTTTTGTTTCACCCCATTCCAGCCCCCACTCAGACCTATGGGGTTCGTACATCTGTGACTGCACCTGTGGTATCATCTTGTGACCTTTGCCCATGGGATCACTCCACACTTGTCACCCTCCTTGTACTCAGGTAAATGTCGTCGATGAGGGCAAACTTCCTGCCTGCCTTCATACCTGCGGGGTTTGGGTTATCCCCTTCCCTGCATGGCCAGGGATGTGTAGCTGCAGTCCCTCCATCCCTTCCCCACACTGCCCACCACCCACATACCCTCTTCACTGTGACCGTGGGATCTTTGAAGTTTACAAGGTAGAGGTGCCCCAAAAAGGGAAGGCGGAAGGGGGTGGGAGGGAAATTCTTTGGATTTCTGTTCTTCATGTAGTCGGCGATGAGCAGGAAGATGAAGAGAAAGATGAGGAATGTCTGGAGGGAGATGCTGTCCCAGAGGAAGTGCAGCATGGCTGGATGGTGGATCTCTGCAGGGACGTGTCCCACAGCAGGTCAGGGCAGGTTGAGCTCACAGGGCACCACTGAGGCCCCCAGGGCCAGGGGGAGATGGGTGATGTGCTGGCACAGCTGTGGGTGCAAACACAGGACAGCATGGAGTGGCTTTTGCTGACTTGGTCTAGACTGTGTTCAGACTCCTGCTTTCCCAGCTATGAGCAACAATTAAACCCCTTCTTGATTAAAAGGAAAGATTTCCTCTGATCTGATTTTAAAGAAAACCCACCACGAACCAGAACACCCCCAGCTTCCCCTTTCCCCTCCAGCCACCCCTCAGTACTTTACCAAACCCCAGTGCTCCATGCCCTCATCTGAAGGACAGAAATGAGCTTTGTGGAATCGAGATCAAAACCTTCCGGCAGCTTCACCGTGCTGTTCCACAAGCCCATCTCTCGGGATGAGCCCTGCTCCCTTCTCCCCCTGGTGCCCTCACCGTGCTGCGTCCCAGTTTCGGCTTCTTTGTGCCAGGGAAGCTCCAGCTGCTGCGAGAGCCTCGCGCTTTCCTTGTTTACAGCAGCTCGCTTGCTGGTATGGAGAGTCCCGGGCCAAGCCCCAGGTCTCA
Organism: Rhagologus leucostigma; assembly: GCA_013397725.1. Taxonomy (NCBI): domain Eukaryota; kingdom Metazoa; phylum Chordata; class Aves; order Passeriformes; genus Rhagologus; species Rhagologus leucostigma. The sequence continues at coordinate 643,362 of VZTD01003312.1, read as the reverse complement.
GGGGACATCGGAGATAAGATTGCACAAACCTTCCACAAACACTCTGACTCACAGTTTCGTGTTTCCGTGTTTCCGTGTGTCGGGGTGACGTGGGCTGGGAGCAAACAGCTGTCCCGGAACTCAGCAGTGCCTAAGCACCATCATTTTCTCATCTCCACCAGACGGGTGCAGGCAGAGCCGCTTGCTCCAGCCATGCCTCGAGCCCTCCAGCCATCCCTTCCCACTTGCCTTGTCCTTTGGGAACAACTTCACCACGGGTTACGACCCAAAGCCCCTCAGAGCTCAGGCAGGTGCTGAGAAGCCGACGTAGATGCTCTGCAGGCTGGGGCCCTTTGGTGGTAGCTGGCAGCAGAATGTGCCGCACTGTCCCAGCCAGGAGCAGCTCTGGGTTAGAGGTGTTCATGCACACGGACCACATGGAATTCTGATGTGTGTGTTGTGTTCTACCGTGAAAGAAGCAGTGAGCAGCAGCACTTTGCCCTTGCACCTCGTGGCTCTGCCGCAGCCCTTTGCAGTCATCGGCTGCCACCTCCTGCTCTGGGGGACGTTTTGGGTTCCTCTTCTCTCTTGTGGGCATCAGCTGTGGCTGTTGGGTTGGTCCAGTGCTGATGACAGGGCACAGAGGTGCAGCAGAACAACTGCAGTGATGCCATACACACGTTCTCCTTACGCTTGGGAAGCTGGAGAAGTCAAATCTCTGTTTTACTGTGGAATTTAAAGGGGGAAAGCCTGTTTTTGAGGAGAGTATCTCTTTTTACCTCTGGTTTTTAAGCACACTTAGGCATGAGCCTGTGGAGATACACGTGTTTGTCAGCAGAGACATGAGAGGATCCACTCAAAAAGAAACAAATTTTTGCCTCCTGCCTTTAAGGTATGGCATCATTGCATTTAATTTTGGTATTTTCCCCCAAATGATTAAAAAAAAAGAAGAAAAGAAAAAGAAAAAGAAAAAGAAAAAGAAAAAGAAAAAGAAAAAGAAGATGAGTTCAGTCATTTATTCTCTCCATGAGTAGGAGAGGAAGCCCCAGAGTGACAAGGAAACACAAGTTGGAAATCAAAGAGAGAAGAGACCAACATTGATTTGCTAAGCCAGTGCAAATAATACAAGCTGTAGCCACATGCCAGAGGTCAGACCTACAGCAGAACGAATAAAAAATGGGGAGAGAAACCAGTGCCTAGTCCCGAGCAGCTTTGAAGACTTCATAGGTGAAAAAAAAAAGTCCCCGGATCTTTTATGTTTTCTCTTTTACAAAGACAAAAACACAACATGGGAGCCTGTGACTGTGACACAATAATTAAAAACGCAATAGGATTAAAGTGATCAGTCGGAAGGACAGCTCAGTGACAGAATCCCCAGCGTGGCAGGGATGTGATGTGCAGAGGACTCTCCCCTGTGGCATAAATCTGCCACTGCACAGGGATTGCTTTGTACCGCAGCAAAGCCGTTATGGCCGGCGACACAGGAGAAAACCGGTGGAAATGAAACTCGATGTAATCCTCTTTTCCTGTTAATTATTCCATATCCTACGTGGGTGCCCACAGAAAAGTCACTTATGCAAGGGGAGAAGCAAAAAAAAACGAGGAAAAAGAACAATCTTTGCTGTGACTATACTCCAAACTGAAGCACACAGGAGACAGCATTTCTAAGCATAAATGCTTGGTAACATAAATGGAAAAATCCTCTAAAAGGTGCATATTTAATTAACTTTTATCCAAAAACACCTATTACAGGAAGAAGCTCTGTGTCCATCGTGAAGGGTGCCCTGTGCCAAGCCACTTCCTTGGCCCCACGCCATGTCCACGCTGCTCACGCACGGACACAAATCTTTGCCAGAAACAGAGAGGAAGTGTTGAACTTGTGACTTCCCACCACAAAGCCACTGTTCCAACACTTCCTTCCTGAGGGCCGCCGTGGGCATGACCCTCCCAACACTCTCTGCCGCTTCCCTTTCTGCTGGGCTTCAGGTGAACTGCTCCCCAGCAGCTCCAGGGGATTATTTTATTGCAACTTTTCTGATTTGTGTTCTACTAGCACTAACCTTTTGCTTTTCTACTATAAAACTGCAATATTGTATTTTTATAGCCCTTCCAGACCTGCTGGAAGCACAGCTCCTTGTGCCATCCCACTTGGGTTGGGCTTTGGTAGAAGCTGCTTCTACTCCCCTGTAGCCTCCTAATTAAAATTTCCACATACTCTGTGAGATCCAAAAAATGCTTGCTGCTGCTGCAGAGATCTCTGCTTAGATATTTTTTATACCTGGACGTGTACAAGGCCAGGTTGGATGGGGCTTGGAGCAACCTGGTCTCGTGGAAGATATCCCTGCCCATGGCAAAGAGGTTGAACGAGGTGATCTTTAAGGTCCCTTTCAAGCCAAACCATTCCTTGATTCTGTGATTTCCATCACACAGCAGCAATGTGGTGCTGCAGGGAGTGTCCACCACACCGAGCCCAAGCCCACCTGAGGCTCAGGATTGGCTGTGGCCACCTGAAAGTCCAAATTGGTGCTGAGTTATGAGTCTGGAGTTTGTATGTCCAAGGCCAGCAGCTCCCTCTGAGCAGGGACACCTCAGGAGCCCTTGGCTATTTGGGTGCTGCAGCATTAGGCGTTGCTAAGTGGTCTCTAGGTGATGGACATATCCCCTGTGGAAAAGTCAGCATTAAACCATGCTTTTGCAGCTGGCAGACACCTTCCTGGGAGTGGCTGGCAGTGGAAATGAGGTAATAAGGCTTTTAAATGCATGCATTTTGTCACACGGTAGCAGGAATGAAGGGAAGAGCCGCAAGGGTTGAGTTTGTTGCAGTGGGCAGGATGCGGCCCTTGTGCCCTTCCCCTGCCACCCACATGCTGGCAGGTGCTGGACCTCCAGGGCCCATCATTTCAGCCCAAAATCTCGGGGGTGGTCAGGAGAAGGGGCAGTTCCCAGTTTGTGGGGGCTGCAGTGGGGTCTGGGGCAGCCCCAGGCCTGGCTCAGTCGCGGGGCACGGCGCAGAGCTGGAAGGGCTTGGGGCAGCGCGTGAGGCTGAGCGTGAAGGCGAAGGACAGCGCGGCCGCTGCCGGGGCCTGGAAGGTGAACTTCTGCAGCAGGGCTACGAAGAAAATGAAGAGCTCGGTCCTGGCGAGCTGCTCCCCGGGACAAGCCCTCTTGCCTGGAAAAGGAGCACAAATAACCCGAAAGAGTCCCGAGCGAGCTCCAGCCACCTCCGAGCCTCCTCTGGCCCGCGCCGCCTTGCACAGGCTGCGGCAGCTTTTCTTCCTGGAAAGGTTAGGTGGCAATGTTCACCCACACAATCTGCTCAAACCTTCCCCAGAAGTTTACTGCCGAGCAAACTGCGCCTGTTCCGAGAGGCGAAGGGCGGAAACAGTCTGAACAACCCAGTTATGCAACTTGTGCAAGAAGAAAAACCTTTTTTTTTTTTTATCCTGCAATAACAAATTGATTTCCTTCCCACTCCGAGCAGCCACTGTTAACTGTGACTGAGATTTTCACTGTGGGGATGGGCTGGAAGCTGGACAGGAGCAGTACCCCCCTACTCTCTAAGCAGTGTCTTGGGGAAAAAAATGAAAGCTTTGCAAAAAGAAAAGCCACCTCCCCGTCCATCATCTTACCTGCAGAGAAGGGCAAAAAAGCCTCTCGCCTCCTGTACTGGCCGTTTTCCAGGAAATGTTCGGGATTAAAGGTGTCTGGAGTCTCCCACACGTTTTTGTCGAACATTATCGAAGTCAGGCTGGTCATCAGGGTGGTGCCCTGCGAGAGGTGGAGAAAAGGGGCGATTACGCGGCGGAGAGGAGCCGACGTGTTGTCAGACTGGGTTATTATTAGCTCTGTAAACTACACTGTTTTCAGGGCAAAACGTTTTTTTTTTTTTTCTCCCTAAGCTGCGTAATTAAATGAGGGTGAAAGCCTGCAGGATTGTTCACTTGGGTGTGCCTTTACATATCACCGAGTGCTGATCTGCACCCTGAGCTGCAGTAACAGGTGATGTTAATGCAAACCACCTTTAAACTGGTAGCACTGCATTCCCACAGGAACTTGAAACAATTTAATCAAGTAATTTTCAATCGATTTGTTTAAATTTGGGGTTTTTTTGGTTTTTTTTTTAATACTGATCTGGTTTATCTCCGCATTCTCCATCAGCAAGAGAAATATTCTAATCGATGTGGAGGAAAATGCCTGGATTTTTTATTTTTAATTTGTCTTGTTGCAACCAGTCATACAGAGGGAAGAGACCAGTTATATAGAAATCCCATATTTGCTTTTGTAATTGCAGAGCAGTGTGTGTGCAACAATACCCATTACCTGCCTTTCATCAAGTGCTGCTTTTAACAGATGATTTTTAATATTTTGTGGAATTAACAAACCCAAACTGTTTGCTTTCCTATGTTTCCTAGCTCTCTATCCCCATAATGTGTGGAGGGTGTCTTTTATAAAGTTTAAGGTATAAACCTTTTAAAGTTGGTAATTAGGGCTAATACTGTAAGGATCTCACAGTTATCCTCTGTAAGCAGGTGAGGCCCATAACAGCCCCACAGAATCCATCAAGAAGTCTTGTATTTTCTATATGTGATATTTCTATAAGATCCTGCTGGCAGGTTCCCCTCCAGGTGAGGTTCCGGACTTGGGCCATGAAGACCCTGCTTTGGTGGGATGAAGGCTGGTGGGACAAAGGCTGGTGGGACAAAGGCTGGTGGGACGAAGGCTGGTGGTCCCCACGCACTTTGGGCAGGTGGAAGCCAGCCAGGGTGGTGTCGCTGGTGGCCATGCGGGGTACCCCCAGTGGCACCACGTTGCCCATGCGCAGGACCTCGCTCAGCACGGCGCTGGTGTAGGGCATCTTCTCCTTGTCGGCCATCGACGGCTGCCGGCACTGCCCGACCACGGCGTCGATCTCCTGCTGCACTTTCTCTAGGGGGAGCAAAAAAAAATTCAAAGTATCTCTGTTCATAGAATCTATAAGGTTGGACAAGCTCTCTAAAATGATCGAGTCCAACTGTTAACCCAACACTGCCAGGCCACTGCCAAACCACGTCCCCAAGTGCCACATCCACACTCCTTTTGAACACTTCCAGGGTGATTGCACGACTCCCCTGGGCAACTTGTTCCAGGGCTGGACAATCTTTTCAGTGAAGAAATTTTCCCTAATATCCCACCTGAACCTCCCCTGGCACAACTTGAGGCCGTTTCCCCTTGCCTTATCTCTTGTTCCTTGAGATAAGACTGACCCCCACCTGGCTGCACCCTCCTTTCAGGGAGTTGTAGAGCACGAGAAAGTCCCCCCTGAGCCTCCTTTTTTCTGTGCTAAACACTCCCACTTGCCTCAAGCACTCCTCGTAAGACTTGTCTTCAAAAGGTTCCCAGTAAGATACCTGGGGCACAAGCAGATCCAGGATGTGGCAGAGCTGGGATAACTCTGTTTCCTGAGTTTCCCTTGCCTGGTTTTGGGCTAAGCAAACGACCCCTCAGCAGCCCTACCCTGAATGTGGGGGTGCGCGGCCATGTAGAGCAGAGCCCAGCGGATGGCGGTCGCCGTTGTCTCAGTCCCAGTCAAGAACAGGTCCAAGGTGGAGCACAGTAAGTTTTCCTCATGGAAGTAGGAGCTGGTGTCACCCTTAAACTTGGAGGAAAAACATGGCAGTGAAAACTCTTACTACGGAGGGGATGGTTTCAAAAACCCAATCCAAAATCACCTGTGTGTAACTGAAGTCCTGCTGCTCCTTTAATATCTACCCCTGGACTTGGAAATTTCCAGCCTTTACTTTCACTGGATTTCAAGTCCTAAGGACTGTTTTGAAAGACACCCTGGTTGCTGTAGAGTGGCTCTTGAAAGCAGGTAGCATTTTTAAATGTCAAGTTTCACAATAGCAAACACAGGCCTGCGAGTGCTCATAGAAACATGAACATGTTCCCTGAGTCCTCCTACGCCGTGTGACAGAACGAAAAAGGGAAGAAGACAAAGTGTAAATCCTTTCAAAAAGAAAAAAAAATCTGTGTTTTCAAAGTGATCAGGCTTCTGCTGCTGCTAAAGTTTGATGTGGCAGAGGTAGGGAGGGGAAGGCAACGCGTGAGGCAAGAGCTCCCCTGACAAAACAGCCCTGAGTCTTCTTTGCTCACTCTGTAGGTTAATCTTTAGGTGGTTTTAGGTATTTCCCTCCTACCTTTTTTATTTCCTTCAGGTAACAGGTGATATAATCTCCTGACTCCGACTGGTCCAAATCCTCCTTGTGCTTTGCGATCACGCCTTTCACAAAATACTGAAGTTTCTCCCAGTGCCTGAAGATTCTCCTGAAGGGTCCTGGCAACCATCTCATGATCCAAGGAAAAGCATTATAAAGCTGGTGAGAAATCAAACAGAGCAAAAGAGCATTTCTTGAGTTAGAAAAGGGCAAGAATCATAGCTGAGAGGATGGGACAATTGATTAATTCTGCTTGCTACCAGGAAAAAAAATCAGTTTCGCTACAGTGGTCCAGTTTGTACAAACTTACTTACACAGGTGTAAACAAGTGCAAACGAGATAAGAATTGGACAGATGTTTTCTGCTGATAAAGTTCTTAAGTACTGAGTGGCCAAAGCTGCCCCCTAATGTGAGGTGGCCACAGGTGAGGTGGATGCAGATGAGCTGCTTAGTGTGTCCCCATGGAGGGGGCAGAGATCAGACCTGACCCATGGTGTGTGGCCACGCAGAAAATACATCACCAAATCCACCTATTTTGGTTCTAAACCTGGAATCTCAATTTTTTCATAAAGAGGTTATTTAAGAAACTGGTTAGGATATGGGTGAGGGAAAAGATAGGAATTTTCACAGTGTTACTTATTCTTCTTTTTGTGGAAACAGATACTTTTAAGATTTTCCCGTTGCTCTTTGGTCATGTCAGGCATAAGATTGGTTTTACAATCGTGTAGTGTTTTTTTCCTCCATATGCCCCGATAATTTTAACTTATTTCCTTACTTTCCTGATAAACTTTGTGTATAAATCCAATCTAATGTAAAACAATCCTCATGGTAATTTTCCTTTAAACATGACTTTTCTTCTACAGGAAAAGGCAGGTTACATCAGCGCCTTAGAAACCCCAATTTTTGAGCTGTTACATGCAGCTGAAGCTGGAAAAACATCCAAGTGGCTTTACCTGGCCCCAGAAACTTCCGATGAGCAGCAGTGTTTCAGCCAGGGAGTGCAGCAGTTCCTGGAAACGGTTGTCATGGTAGTCGAAGCGGTTCCCAAAAGTTATGGAACAGATGATGTTGGAAACAGCACTGTTAATTTTGTAATGGGGGTCAAAGGGTTGTCCTGGAGGAAACAGAAGGAAAGGAAAGGAAACTGCCTGAAGGGAGGTCATGGCCAGGTGGGGGTTGGTCTTTTCTCCCAAGGAACAGGACAAGAGGAAACAGCTTCAAGTTGTTCCAGAGGAGATTTTGGTTGGATATGAGGGGAAATTTCTTCGTTTGAAAGGATGGCAAGGCTTTGGAAGGGGCTGCCCAGGGCAGTGGTGGAGTCACCATTCCTGGAAGTGTTTGAAAGACGTGTGGATGTGGCACTTGGGGACATGGTTTAGTGCTGAACATGGCAGGGCTGGGTTAATGTTTGGACTCAATGAACTTAAGGATCTTTTCCAACATAAATCTCTCCGTGAGTCTATGATTCTAAAGACAGCTTTCCTTCCTTCTTCCTGTACAGTCTCAGTCAAAATCACATTCTCTACCGGATCCACAGTTGTGAATCAGGGTGAGACCTCGCCTACTTCTCACCCATCGTGGTGCTCAGGTTTCACCCCATGTCCTGGGGTACCCACCACCCCCATCACCTCCAGCATCCCACTGGAGCCTGGGCACTAGGGGCCAGGACATCCCATCCTGTGTCCAGCCCAGGCTGCTGGCAGACAGTGACACTACCACTGAGCTGCCCAAGCAGGGTCTGAAGCATTTTCCAGGGAAAACAACCAGCAGTGTGCCATGCTATGGCTGTTGACTTTGCCTGCTCCAGCAAGTGTTTGGTGCCAATTTTAGACTCCAGGAGAGGGTCCCTCAAAGCTTAGCCCAGGGCAGGGAGCCCAGGACTAACCACACTGCAAAAATACCATTGCCCTGGGCTTTAATTGTCCACCATGAAGAAATCAGGGAAGGAGAGACTGGAGAGCGTTGCAGATCTCTGTGCCCACCTGTAAACCCCAGCAATAGCTCATGTGGCCCACAGAGCGCATTCGTAAAGTGAAGTGTGATGTGACGCTCGTCACACCTGTGTTCCCTGGGACAGCCACTGAGCAGAGACCTTCCTCTCCTTGGGCACATTTCAGCAGCCTGGAGAGCCACTTGCTGTGACAAGAGACTGATCGCAGTGACAAGCCCAGTCCAGCTCTGAGCTGCTGTTGAGCATCACTTTGAAATGCAAGGCACTCCTTGCAGGACTGCTGATCTCTCCACTCTTCAAGAAAGTAATTAAACCGGGCTGGTGCTCAGATATTAGAGTGATGGACATGATCACTATTTGTCATTACTAATGGGAAGAAAGGCCCAAACCAGCAGCTTAATTAGTTTATTGATTAGGACTATAGAAGACTATAATCAATTGGCAGCATGGAGTATTTGGCCTGTGCAGCGCAACAGCGATTAAAATGGAGCAAGTTTAGTATATAATTTCACAATTCCTTTTTAGATCTTTCTTGTTTACTATATATAGCTCCATAGAATTAGCTCAACCCCATCTGCTTCTATTTAAAGCTGAAGTGCAACATCACCCGTGTACCAACATACAAATTATTCTTACCAATATCCCTCTGGCAGTTTTTAAAAGCTGGACCATAAAAGAGCAAGGCACACGCTTCATCTGTGTGTGATACAAAAGGAAAGCCTGACTAAACAAGTTTTAAAATACTTTGCAAAACCAAGGACAAGCAGAGGTTAACTAAGCCTCTGGGTGGAAGTGCCTGATAGCAGGAGAGCTGCATTTATTCCTTCGCAGAATGCACGAGACACTTCCTTAGCCATATAAACATGTTTTAATAACCACCTAGTATATATTTACTTAATATTAATGAGGAAGAACTAAAATAGGAGGCCTGAGGTCTAAAATAAGTGCTAAAAGGCAGAGTCTGGAAGGGTAAGATAGAGATTTGAGCTATTGAAGAAATGTTTCGGAGCTGCGTTGGGGTAAGAGTATTGCTTCTCATCATTCATTTAGTTGGAAGCTCTGAGCATGGTGCTGTGCATTAACCCCCCACCTTTCTCCTCCTCAATCGTCTCCACCAGGTATCGACTCTCCTCTTGCACTTTTTCCTCAAAATTTACTGCAAGGCTTTTCAGTGTTGCTAAAACAAACTTTCTCTGCTGCCTCCAGATGTGCCCGTTTGACGATATGAGCCCTGTAGGTGGAAAAAACAGGTGAACAGTTCTCTCTCAGGGACATTTGTGAGTGTTAGGATTCAGAAACAGCCATTCTTTGTGGACAAAAACCCCAAACCAAGGCAAACAAAGCTCGTGGATGTGGAAAAGGCTATGGCTTTGCCTGGGAATTAAAATTCAAGAGTAATTGGCTTATGCTAAAGATCTAGCTTTATGGATTTGCTTTAATCTGCTACTTTGTCACTTTGCGTGGGAAAAAAAGGTGTAAGCCAAAATACTCTGAGTACTATCACGCTGTTGGCAGAGCTGCAGGCAGGAGCACCCCGTCTCTGGAGCTGTGTGCAACCCAGGGAGGAAAAGTAAAGGAGAAATGAAAACCAAGGGGAAACTCTGCAAGTGTATCGTTCGCTGGGCAGTTTGCATTTATTTCTCCTCTTCCGTTAAAATCTGGTTTTGAGCCCGTCCTCACCCCTAAATCTCGGAGAGATTAAAACATACCCCTGTGAGATTATTAGTCTGAATTCAATTCTTGCCTTCCCCTGTGCAAGGCTGTACAGGTGCAGTTCACAAGGGTTGAATTCAACCTGTTTCTTTCACTCTAACTGTTATCATTCCGAAGAGATGGAAGTTTTGTCCCAAAATCCTGGTAGCTGTGCTTACCAAAGCCTCTAAATATTTCTTGGAGGAGTGGAATATTTGGCCGATCAGCAAATATTTCAGCCTGGTGGACAAGAGCTTCTTTCACCATCTGGTACCCGTTGACCACCACGAATGTCAGACTTCCAAACTGCACGCTGAAAATGTTCCCGTACCGACCCGTAAGCTGAAAAAGAGTCCATTGTCCTCTGAGAACAACAAGATTGGGATTTTCAAAACTCACCTGGCCAAGACCTTGAACAGGGAAATCTAACTTTGAATTTAACCGTGCTTGAAGCAAAGGGACTAGAGAAACCCAAACCCAAGCACACAGGTCCCATCCAATCTAAACTTAAACTAGACATAAAAAGGGCTGGAGAGCTGTAGGGTGGGAGATATGGTTTGCTTATATTTGTTATCTTGTGTGACCTGGTTTCACCAAGTGTTTACATCAGTTTGGCTTGTAACAAGGACGTGACTTGATTTGGAACTGGTGGGCATCTGCTCTGTCCCACCACCTGGGTCACCGCACTCAGGCTCTTCCTGCTGAGGGCAAAACATGACAAATTATCCCTTTCATCAAGTTTTTGTCTAAAGCAGTGTGGTTTCTTCTCCAGCTCCCCCATTTAGACAGGAGCTCTAACTGCTTGTGGCTAGAAACGTACTTCTAATTTTAAGCCTGACTGCATTTATGGCCGAACTGCAGCCATTTTCCTTGCATGGACTTTGCTGGCATTAGTGTCTCCTCTGAGAGGTATGAGAGTAAAGTGGGATCATATCTCCTCTCTGTCAAGGGGCTCATCCTCTTCTTAGAATGAATCTACGTCAAAGAACACACAGAGTCACCCCAAACTGCTGTGGTGACTCGTGAAACCAGCCTGGGACCAAATGGGTGTCTCAGTCATTGTGTGCCTGTAAATGAATGGGATTAATTTTCTTAATAACTGTGTGTATTGACAAAATATCCTGAACTCGCTGCCTCTGCCTTCCCCGAGGACTCCCTTAGGGACCACCCGTACTGGTGGCCTGAGAACACCCAGGGCAGACAGACTGGTGTCAGCCTGCTAAGCAAAAGCAAGAGACAAATGGTCACCAGAAAGGATTTTTGCAGCCAGCATGTCAGAACTTCTTCCACCTTTTCAGAGGGCAATACTCAGCATGTATAAAATCTCTCTCTTTTTGGCTCTGCTGGGAGTCAAAGCTGAGGAAACCTTTCAGAGAGATCACTGCCTCTTTCTGCAACACAGAAGAAGCCACAGAACATAACTCAGGATTTTAAATGTTTGTTTCAGATGTGATGGGGTGAGTCGTTGGCCTCTGAGCAAAGACAACAACAGGACAATTTCCAGAGGTGATCTTCACCGTCCAAACAGTTCCTTTCTCACACAGCTCTTTCCACCTCTCCCCCAGCCTGGCCCAGCCCTTCAGAGCCCATCCTGGACTCCAGAAGGAAATGGTCACAGTCAGATGGGAAGAAAAAGGAGGAACATGTAGGTCTACCTCCGTTATGGATTTCTTTCCCATTGGACCTTCCTACTCCCCTGGAAGAGGAGGTGATAGTGAGAGATGAAACCAAGAAGGGTCATCTATCTTGTGTGGTTATTATATACCTAGCTCTGCAGAGACTGCCCTTGCTGCTTCACAGTGTGGTGACAGGAGTCATGGAAGGGTAAGATGTTGTTAGTAGGGAAAATGCCCGTGGAGCTCTTACCTTCTGCAGTGCAAGATGGAGGGGCTGCTTAAAGTCCACAAAGGTTCCCACGAGAGGAAAGAGCTGCGGCCCTGGAGGGAAATTCCTTGGTCGTCTCTTTTTCACAAGGTCAATAATCAAAAGAAACGTGACCAGAACCACCAAGAGCATCCGACCGTTCAGCTTTTCCAAGAGAGAAACCAAATCAGGCCAAAACTGAAGCTCCATCTTGGCTGATTAACTCGCAGGTTTTCATCCCAGGAAGGGACTTGATTCTAGTGTTACATTTGCTAAAACAGGAGTAAGAAAGGACTTGAGAAGAAACAAAAAAAGCTAAAATGCTGATAGCTGACTGGGGACAGAAGCTGCTTTTCCGTGTACAGCTGCTACCAGACTACCTGCTGAATAACTAACTTTAAACACCAGGATCTCCAAAAACAACCCCAAAACCTCACAACATTAGGCCAAACAAAAGCAGTCTTTCAAACTTTCAGCTTTACATCTCTGTCAATTCCCTAATTTTCTTATGGAAGAGCATTCCTCCCTTTTGCCCTGAACAAGGGGCTCCTTTATACAGACACCCCACTGGGATTATCGGCATGGCAAACATTCGAGGTGAGGTGAAAGCAGCTTATGGGCTGATGACATGTGGTGGGCGTCGCGTAGTTTCAGGGATGGTGAGGCATCTGAGGTGATGGACACCACACAAGTGGCTGAGGGGCTGATCCTGTTAAGTGCCAAGCACCATCTGCAAAGGGCTGGGTGCCTTCAGTGCCCACCAAGCCTTCCAGTCTTTGCCGGAGCCGTCAGGGGAGGTTCAGACAAGGGAAGCACTGCAGGAGCCCAGGGCTCTCCCAGCCACACAAATGAGAGTTAAAGGAGCTTAATTTTGAGAGTGAGAACATAGGCTCATGTGCTTGCCATGAGATTGGAACTCATGCATTTAAATCTCCTGGGTTTTCTGAAAATCTCCTTTGAATAAAGCTTCATGCTGTCCTGGGGGAAGGCTGCAGTGGACTGACAGTGACCTCTGTGCCTCGGAATCAATCTCGGGTCACCTGCTGATATTTATCTACAACTTGGTTCCAGCTCTCTCTTTTTTTTTTTTTTTCCTTTTAAGAAATTTACTTTGCAAACGATCTAAATTTATACCAAAGCAAAACTGTAAGTAATGATTTTTCAGATTATTTGCCTAGAACTTACTGTGAGAAATTCTGAAGGATGGTCAATTTTTGATGATTTGTGTTGAAAGGGAACTTAAAGATCATCTGGTTCCAACCTCCTGCCATGGGCAGGGATGCTGTGTCTTCAGCTTTAAAGAAAGCTTTAATTTTTCAGGAAAGAAGTGTGGATTTTCATAGGAAAAAATAATTGGGGAAAAAATCTGGTATTCTCTAGTCTATCACCATTTTAAAAAGCTTTGCTGTCGGAGTCTTTCATTACCTTAGAAACACACACAGGCTGTCTGACAGACCTGCACCTTGGCTACGGCAGGAGTCTTTTTTAGGGGCGATAGTTATCTGCAACCCAACCCTTCTTGCTTTGAAATGTTATTTACAGGTTCCTAGATGGGATTAGGCAGCAAACGGGGAGCAGTAATGGGAGAAACATCTCACATCACTTGTGTATAAAGCTTATTTTACATGTCCCCGTTGCACAGCTGTGAGCAGCAGTGGTTGGACGTGCTTTGCTTCTCCTCATGCCGGCGCACCCACGGTGCTCCCGCACCATTTGCATCCACGCGCCTCTTCCAGCCTTCCTGGTGTGGCAAGCCAAGCCTGGCTTACCAGAGGCTAAATCAGGATAGCGGGCTCGTGCTCCTCATCCTGGCACCGGGGAGATGACTCGGTTGGTGGAGGTGTCAGCCTACAGCACGCTCAGAGGGACTGTGATGATAAGGCGTCAACTTCTGCTAGCCCAGTTTCACTCCTCTGTTCCTCGCTGTGCCATATGATTTGTCAGCATGCACAGAGTGCAGATCCCTCTACCACTTGTGGCTGCTGTGAATCGGGCTACGTGCAAAGCCAAGGTGTTAATGTGTTCTTCTGGGTGGTGTTGTGGGGGTGGGTGCATCGTGGTTGACAGGAGAAATGTTATTTTTAGCAGGAGGAGCACATTTTGCATGTACTCACATGTGTCTTGTCAGTCAGAAACCTCAAGTCTATTCCTTTGCCTTGAAGCTTCACATGTCCAAATGCATCCCCTCACAAAGTTCTTAACATGCCAGATTTACTAAGAGTTAGGGAAGAGCCTTCCAGTATTACCAGGGCTCTCCTAACCTCGGCAGACAGTAACACCAGCGTGTTATCAAACTGTGACGATGCTGTTTTGGGTCCCAGGCTTTAATCAACCCAGTTCTCAGCACGTGGTGATGTGCAAATCCCCAAAGCACCGAGGAAGTCGCGTCGCTGTGGCACACGGGCAGTGCAAAGGTTGTTGGACAACTCCAGTCTCTGCAGTGTTGACAAGATCCTTATCTGTAAGATCCTGGTCACCTGCAGGATGAACCTGTTCCTCTGGTCAGCACCATGAATGCTGGAACTTTGATCTTCTGCCGATCAAATAACCCAAATGTGAATTCGTAAGAGGATGTGCACCCACACATCTGGTGGGATGTAGACCCGCCTCCCCCCAGTTTTTCCTTAAATACCTCCCCTGACCCCAGTTCACAGCTTTTGAGCACCTCACCTGAGCTCAAGGATACCATGTAGATAAACTGTGCCGTGTTGCATGGACACACACACATCACTGCCTGGATATTAAGGCATCTTGAACAGCCAACAGACAGAAATTGGCCCATATGCTTTGTACCTTCTTCCCTGGCTAGATGTCTAACTGTGTGCAGAAGGTTTTGAAACACAAAGAGAAACATTCTGTTAAAAATGCAATTACCATTTGTTTTTCAAGATATAGTATCCCATTATTTTTTCCAGAGAAGTGAAATTCAATAAGGTTACAACAGAATGTAGTCCAACAGTTACCGTACTTTCAGAGCATTATTTAAGCTACAGAATTTCTTAATGATTAGAAACATATGTAGGAAAAATCACATGCAAAATGAGAATGACTGGAGACAATTTTTCCCCCAAAACACTTTTTTTCAGGCAAGTAACAGCTCATCCACCACTGTTGTTCCATCCATCACGTTGGAGGTGTGAGACTCCCACCCACCTGGGGAGCCGCGTGCTCAGGTCACGTCAACAAACAGGCTCCAGCGAAGTCCAAGGACCCATCCTGATTTCCGACAAGGAATATTTTGCTGTTTCTCTCCTCTTTATGTCAAACCCGAGGAAGTGAGGCCATTTTCACCACGGGCAAGCTCTTCAGCAGCGGTGACCACCCTGATGTCTGTCTTAAGGCCACGTCCCAGAAGGTTTTCACACAGGTGCAGCTGCTGTTTCATGGTCCAGCCCAGGTGAGTCTTCATGAACCTGGAGTCAATGACAGCTTTGGACACTCATTTCCTTTCAGGATTTACTTTACTGGATCAAATGAAATCTACAGGACACCTGCAATTTCAGAAAGCCAGGAATGGAGAGTGCTGGGGCACCCAAACCTCTGAGAGTAAACTCAGGAAAGACATGGTTGAACTCACTTCTTAGGCTGAAGTCCCCCACTTGGGGTGATTTCACTGGGACATAAGGGCTCCCATATATCAAAGACTTTGACTTCAATGCCCAGAATCAGGAAGCCAAGTCCATATTTACTGCTCTGTGTGTGTGGTGAATACTAAAGTGCCTCCAATTTTGCATCTTCTCTCTCTTCTCCCTCACCCAGACTAGGTGCAAGTAAGGGACCAAAGACCTCTCACCCATAGTCTCCTGACCACAAAAACATTTACAGTGCTCATTAGAACTGCAAGGCAGGGACCTGTCACCAGGAATGGGCAAACTGAGGCATTATGATCCTAAACCAAGTGGTGTGCGCAGACCTGCAGTGCAGGCTGTGCCGTCTGGGAAGGATCCCAGAAGATGAGATGCTCAGTCCCCTTCTCTAACAGTCCAAAATGTCCTTTTTCTGCTGTAGAAGCCGCTTGTGAAGGGATTACACTCAGACCTGTCAGCCAGATAATCAAATGAAGGTAGCAGGAAGCGCTCCCCATGCCCCCCGACCCTGGATCACCTCTGGATTTTTGATCCAAGATTTTATTCCCTTCGCATCCAGGAGCTGCGTCGGCGCTGCCAGCGCCGCCCCGCAGGCACATCCCGTACGGATGCACCGAGCCGGATTTGGGGGTGCCGGGTGCTTCCCCCCCGAG
This sequence comes from Rhagologus leucostigma, assembly GCA_013397725.1. Lineage (NCBI taxonomy): Eukaryota > Metazoa > Chordata > Aves > Passeriformes > Rhagologus > Rhagologus leucostigma. The sequence continues at coordinate 627,443 of VZTD01003312.1, read as the reverse complement.
GGGCCGCGCCCGCGGCAGCGCCAGAGGCAGCGCCCACCCTCCCCCTGGCACGGCTCTCCCACCGTCTGCCGCAACCTGGCAGCGCCGGGGCTGCAACCCCGGCTGTTCCGCATCCTCCAGCTCCCCGTAAACCTCCGGAATACTCTCCCGTCTAAGGCGCACCTTTTCAGTATTCACAGAGAAGAGTACAGTCACATATTCCTCTCAAAGCCACAAGGACTTGACTAGAGCTAAAATGTCATTTATGTACATATCACAAGCGTTTTTCTAGGCACAGATGTCTTTCTGGTGCCAATATGCTGTTTATGTACTTATCTGTCACAAGCACATGTCTACATACATATGCCCTGCTGGCAGAGGCACAGAGCATTTTGAAACTCTTATTAGACTGCTAATGAATAATACGCATACAAAGGAGAAAACAGAAGGTGGGTCTATCAGGAACAGCCTCTTTCTTAACTACCTTTTAATTGTAGGAGAGGAAGAAAAGAGATGAATTTTGATATGTTGGCATCTGTGAAGGCCTGCTTAGCAGCATCCGACGCCATCATTTTAAAAGTGGATTTTTCACAGGTTTGGGTATTTTGGGGGGAGGGGAGGATTTTTTTTTTCTTCTTAAAAAAAACCCCACAAAATTTTGACACTGAGAGTATTGCAAATCCTGGTGCCAATGATGTATGATAGTGTGATTGTCACCATGGAATGCTGAAAAGCTCGAGCAGCTGTTTGGCATATTGACAGTGCGAATTCAGAGCGTTTTAAATGCAAATGACAGTATTCAATTGATCGCAGGAAAACAATGGGTCATAGCCTTACCTTTCCTTGGCTATGCTCTGAATAATCAGGCTTCAAATCCATGCACAATAGGGATATTGTACACGTTCTGGGGATTTTGTTCCCCGCGTTCATGGGGGTCGATATGATGCTTCTTTTGGGCAGAGCTGAAATAGAGGCGCCGCTGAACCGTCCCAGGCACCTCGCGGGGGTGAGGTGGGGAAAAGGGCATAATTTGCTCTAAATCCACCACGTCCTAAGTGTCAGCCTGTTTTTCTTCACTTCTATCCTTTTCTGCTTGCTCTTTAATCATTCCCAAGGGTGGCTGGCTTTCTGCCTGACTTGTCTCCATTATACCCTGCTGCAATCAATATGGCAAGCAGAAATCAGCAGGAGAAGGCATGTTCTGCTCCCAGTGAGAGCCGGTGGGAGGGAAGGAGATCAGGCCAGCCAGCTGCAACCCCAGCCCGGCAGGCGAGCCGAAATCCAGCCGAAAAAAGCTGCCGCCGGACGGCTGGGTCCTGTTTCCTTTGTGGTGCCCCCTGCCCGGCAGCGAGCAGCAGGTAAAGGTCTTCCTCCTTCCCCCAGCCCTGGGGAGGGCAGGCAGGAAAACCTGGCCCTGGTAAAATGTACACTGAAAGCCGCTTCTTTTTTTTAATTTTTTTTTTTTTTTTTTGGTGTTGTTGGAAAAAAAAAAA